>JAFVLL020031473.1:0-18319 GCA_021397915.2 Tor tambroides
GGAACCAGCGGAGATGGAGTACTTTTTTTTTTTTTTTTTTTTTGAGCAGACTCTGGAGTGAGGATAGGCATCGAGAACTCTGGGGGTAATGCCATATCCAGGAGCTCCAAGTTGCATGCTAGAGCTGACACTGGAGCGAGCTCTGGGGCTGGAATAAGGGCAGTCTTTTTCTCCTTTTATTCCTCTTCTGGTTCACTGTGAGGGAGGCTGCTGCTGACAGTGGAGGACTTGAGTGATGAACCACCGGCGGGCTTGACATCGGAATGGCCGGTGGGCTTGTGGGAGCCACTGCCCGTGAACTTGAGTGAGCCGCAGACGGCGGGCTTGACTTGATTCGGGGACGGCTGGCGCCTCTGGACTGAGGACAATGATGGAGCTTTGGAGGATACGGGGGTAGTTGGGACGGAGCAGGTGGTCCGGACCGTTGGTGCGATATGTGGGGGTTCCTAGCATAGAGTGAGCTGGCGAGACATGGTGTGCCTCAGAGAGGACTGGACGACAAGACTGAAACTTCTTTATTTCTTCCACTTCATAATTTGAACCGTTTAAATAAAGAATAAGATTAATCAGCTCTATCAGGGGGGGGAAAAAAAAAAAAAAAAAAAAAAAAAAATTATATATATATATATATATATATATATATCTCTATCTCTCTCTCATACACAGGAAGGTCACAGCGGATCATCTCGCCGTCCAGCCCCAGCTGAAAGCACGCACCAAGAACGGCGTCAGGCCAGCTCAGCTGGTTAGCAAGCTCAAAGAAATCCTCCACATACTGCTCCAACCTCCGACCGACCTGCCACAAAGCCCATAACTTGTCCTCAGCAGTCAACATTTTTCGGTCCTGTCTTCTGTAACAGAATGTGCTTCTTCGGAAATCACACGAACACAATAACATGAAGTAATCTTTTAATCCAAATAACCAAGGGAAAGTGAGAGACAATGCTTCCAACACAACATTACATCAAGACAGGACAAAATACTAATGAAACAAGAGACTAAGTACTAAATTAAAGGAGGACTAATGAGGTAATTGAATGAAAACAGGTGAGGCGTAATTCATCAAAAACCATGGCAACAAATGAGGAACTGAGACAGAAGGCAGGAACACAAGGAAAACAAAACAAAAACGGGCCATAAACCTAACACAAGCTGTGTCCTAAAGCTAAGTGTACGCACTTCGGAGTGCATATTTGAAGTGTGAATGTGTCACAGCGGCACGACAAAGGCTGTCCCAATGTCGAGTGTGCAGACTCCGGAGTGCGCGGTGCGATGAAGGCTGCCGTAATTCGAAAGCAACTTCAAATGCGCCCTCCGTTTCCCAGGAAAATGAAGTGTACATCTGATGGACACGTCGCACCCTACCCTATCCCAGAATCACTTGCGTGCAGATGATGACGGTGTTTATTTTCAAAGTACACGGCGGATGAGAGTTCTGTGGGGGAATTCACATTGAAATGTAAATATTGTGTTTTCATTTACTCAAGTACCTAGCAAAACAAGTATTAAAAGCCAGGTGTTTTTTTTTTTTTTTTTTTTACACAAAGCCCACAAACAATAAGACAACCAGTATATAAGGCAATAGGCTTTCCCTTTGTTTTGTTTCTGTAGTACGGTCATGCAAGATATGTCTACAGATGATTTAACCAAACTTGAGCACTTCAGTATTTTGTATGCATGTCCTGCTGTCATATTTTCTAATGTCTTTATATTTTTCATAAGTGTTTCCATTTTCTCTTGTTTTAGGACTATTCTGGAGAAAATGAGCCTGATAGTGAATGACTTAAATACAAAGCAAGCAAGTTAATAGATTTTTGCTTAAATTTGTGCTGTTGTTGTTAACAGGCATGGTTTATTTGCTCTGACTTGGGATTGCGAGTGTCCTGGGACAGGTGAGGGAGTAAGTAGTGAACTGGTGGAGCTACTCAGAGAGGACATCAAACTCCAGAGAGAGACAGAGGAGAGGAGAGACTGTTTTCTCTTCTTGAGAGAATGCTTAACAAATACATTATTAGCCATTCTCTATTACCCAAGAGAAAACAGTGGGGAAAAAATGGGTACATTACAATTTTTCAATATCTTATTTTAGGGAGAAAAAAAAAAAAAAAAAAAAAAAAAAAAAAGTCACATTTTAAAAAAAAAAGTCACATTTTCAATGAAACAAACTAATTTCTGTAGTTTATTTTTGTGATGCAAGTGAAAAATGAAATGAATAAGTTGTATGTTATTCATTTTTATAATGTACAGAAAGTACTCATTTACAAATAAATTACACTTTGCATTTTTTTGCTATGCATATTCACGTGTAAATAAAAAAGTAATTGTGTACAGTTCATTTTTAATGCAGCTTATTTATAAACAAAACATTATTCTATACTTTTTTTTTTTTTTTTTTTTTTTTTTAACACATTAAAACAAACTGTTCTATGCATTACTGAAAGTACTTTTTACAACATAGCTTAGGTTTAACAAAAAAAAAAAAAAAAAAAAAAACCCACACACACACACACACACAATACAATTTTGAGCCCAGCCCTGCCTCCATATGTTCTGGGGTCTTCGGAAGGTGAATTACTCCTCAGCGACTAACTAACTTGTTTACACAGTGCAAATGGCTAGAGATTCTATTTACACCTAGCTGGATTCTTCTGCTATTTATACTACTCATTGCAAACAGTGGCAATTATCTGCACCTCAATATTGTAGTACATTATAAAAGAGTATTCAATAACATATTGAGTGTAAATTATAATTCAAATTAAATGGATGTCACTTTATTCCCAGCAAGCAATTTTGTGTTTAAAAGATGTCTATTAACAGTTTTAGTAATATATAATAAAATATAATTTTATATACATTTATAAAAATATTTTATATATTATTATATAAATAAAATAACTTATATTTAAAAGAAACAAAAAATCTAATACAAATCAAGAGCATGTTATCACACTTAACATTAAAACATTATGGATAAATGGGGAAAAACAAAAAGCTTTGACTTATATTAAAAAAAAAAAATAAAAAAAACCTTTAATTACACTGTGACAGGGAGTCACTCTTTTTATTGGATGCCTACTAAAAACAAAAATGTGCTATATATTGTATCACCATTCAGTGTATTTAAAAAAATAAAAAAAAATAAAAAAAGCTCTCTGGTAAATGTTGTACAGTATATACATACCTCTAATGACCGAGAACAGTGCAGTCTTTTCAAATGCCTCCTTCTGCAGCGGACCACCCCCTTTATGTTAAAATTTGGACATGAGGGAAATTTTAAAACCCTAAAATATAATATAGACTGAGGTGATTAACAATTGTGGACAAGGTTTGACATTTCAAAGTGACCAGTAAAGGATTTTTTTTTTTTTTTTAATTTCTGATTTGCATTGTAACTTATTGAGTATTGACACCACAATGTTTGATTAATGTGGAATGTTTTGAAGTCTTTACCTGTCCAGCATCCTTCTGGCACTGTCTTTGAGGTTTCTTCCTTCAATTCTGCACAACTTTGACACCTGAATAAAACATGCCAATGTCAGGCGGGTACTACTATATGCATCAGTGTACAAGTGTTTATGAAGCTTAAATATTGATGCTCATTGACCTGCAAGTTTCCCATCACTAATGAGGAAAGTAACAAGACACAGGTGAACATAATTAGTAACCGAAGGAACACATAAGCACATATCAGGAAACCATCTCAACCAAGGCAAACAGGAACTAAAAACAGTACAAACACTTTTCTCTTTTCAATTTCTTGCAGCTGTATATGTTGTTTAATTAATTGGTTCATTAACATGATGTGACACAAACCAGCTAGAACCACAAAACATTACAGAATTCAATAAAATCAGATTGTTACTGATATATTTGCTATTGTTTTCCCACCAAAAATGACGTCACTATGATTGAGGACACGGAGATTGATTGAGGACACAGGGGAAAAAATACAACATACACTCAAACCAAAACTTAAAACTCACAACTATATTATATTAAATTAATTCTAATATTGTGATAAAACACAATGTGAGACAGTAGTTTAATATTTTGTCCAGTATATGAAAATGTGCTGTTCGGATAGATGTGTGATGGATCAGTGTAGGAGCTCCATCAGAGCTGTTCACACAGCATCTGGGAATGGAGCTTCTTATGTTGATCACTGTTGTTTTTCAAAGGTCAGTGGAGCAAGCGTTCACCTCTGATTCTCTGTAAACCTATTTTCAATTTGCATATGGTCAGCATGCATAGCCTTGCATAAACCAGTATCATCAGTAAAAGTTAGACTGAGAGGTTTTCCATCAGAGAGCACGGGCATTCAATTGAGCTCTCAGGGGAATTCCATACATAACCCACAGAAATAAATTATATTAGCAGGGACGCTTCAGGGACTTGGCACTAAAGATTTCCTGGTATAAAAACATGCGAATGATTAACATCTGAAACCAATTTTTAAAATGCATTCCCTATAACAAATCTGATTTGAGCACTTATTTATTACTAAACCACAGTGACTCTTCAAATGACCTCATTAATGTTCTCATTTCTGTTTCATGCACAGAGAGCAGCTGAGCTCATTGAGTCAGAGCATGAACTGGCCATTTCAACAGTGAGCAGCAAGAGACCCAGAACACAGCTTGGGATGGCCCTGTTTATTTAGTTTAAAAGTCAAATCTTATTATTTTTCCAATGTTCTCCTCTAATCTCACACTTCTGTCCAACACTATGCTGTTTATTCGTGCTACAAGGGTACACCTGGAGAGAGCTATAGAATACATTTGCATTCCCATACATTTTGAATGGCTTCAAATGGTTGGCACATGCAGCCCCATAAGTATGCAAACAGTAGCAATGTTTCCATTACAGATTTGCACAAATCTTTTGGGATATTTTATAAATGTCGTTAAAAAAAAGACAGCATTTCCATTAACCAGTGTTATGCAACTAAAATGCAATGTTTTCTCATCGCAATATGTCGTGGCGACGGAAGCTGGTAGGTTTACGTGGCCGTGTCAGAGCCATAATGCACCACAGACGTGTGCAGTGTAAATAAGGGATTATCCATCCAAGCATTAATGGCAAGAAAAGCCCTTTATACTTGAGAGTGGCCACGTATGAGGTGTTTCTTGGAGGTTATTGTACATTAAAGAACCATCATGTGATTTTTATTTACACCAGATGACCTGTAAATGCCATTCCATTGGGCTATTTTCAGTTCGCAATTTCATTTTGTGTAATTTGAAGGGAAATTGAAATGCTGCTAGTAACTGCATCCAAAATCATATGCTTTCCTACTAAATAGTAGGTGAAATGCAGTATGTGAAAAAGTTTATATTTACATTTTTACATTTACATTTAATCATTTAGCAGAAACTTTTATCCAAAGTGACTTACAAATGAGGAGAAGAAGCAATCAGACCAACGAGAGAGCAACCGTATACAAGTGCTGTGACAAGTTCCAATTAGTCTAGCACAGTACACATAGCTAGCATTTTTTTTTTTTAATAGAATAAAATAGAATAGAATAGAATAGAATAGGTAAGTGCTAGTATTAGTTGGTCAGGTGCTGGCAAGAGCTATGACAAGGAGTTGTGCAGCTTGCTCTGATAGGAAGGGTCTAATCTTCCTAATGTTATATAAGGCAAATCTGCAGAACTGGGCCGTTGTAGCAAGATGGTCTGTGAAGCCTAAATGATCATCGATCACAGCTCCAAGGTTCCTGGCTGTCCTGGAAGGAGTTATGGTTGACGAACCCAGCTGTATAGAAAAGTTGTGACGAAGTGCTGGATTGGCTGAGACCATGAGCAATTCTGTCTTAGCAAGGTTGAGTTGAAGGTGATGGTCCTTCATCCAGCAAGAAATGTCTCTCAGACAGGCAGCAATGCGAACAGCTACTGTCGGATCATCTGGTTGGAATGAGAAGTAGAGTTGAGTGTCATCAGCATAGCAGTGATAAGAAAAGCCATGCTTCTGAATGACAGATCCTAATGATGACATGTAGATGGAGAAGAGAAAAGGTCCAAGCAATGAGCCTTGAGGAACCCCAGTAGCAAGAAGTTGTGACTTAGAAACCTCACCCCTCCAAGACACCCTGAAGGACCTACCTGAGAGGTAAGACTTGAACCACAGGAGTGCATTTCCTGAGATGCCCATTTTCATGAGGGTGGACAGGAGGATCAGGTGGTTAACTGTGTCAAAAGCAGCAGACAGATCTAGCAAGATGAGTACTGAGGATTTGGAAGCTGCTCTTGCCAGTTTCAGGGCTTCAGTAACCAAGATCAGCGCTACATCGTTCTTAAGCTGTACCTTGTTAATGTGTGCTTCCCGAAACGTTCTTAGTTAAGTATACCTTCTGTAAGTCATACTTTTGTAAGGCTGGTCCGGACAACTCTTAGCTATACCTTATTGCTGTTTACAGTTCACAGTTCAGCACATCTCAGTCTATACAAATATAATTGTGAAGTTTTAATACACCCAGTGCTCATTAGGCTAACTGAAGTGATTTCATGTAAATTATTAAACTGTCGTTAGACTAATGGTTGTTAGCTATTTTATTATATTATTAATAGTTTTGCTAAATCAAAGATGGCACCGTCTGCAGAACCATTTAGTGTATGTGCAAAAAAAAAAAAAAAGTCAAAAGCTGCAATTCTAAAAATAATAATAATAATAATAATAATAATTATTATTATTATTATTATTATTATTATCTTGGCCACGGCAGCAAAGATCTTTAGGATCTTTTAGATGTCGTTGGTCTGATTTTGTCAAGACAAACTCAAATTCAGCTCTCCCCTTTCTTTTTTTCTCTGCCATAGAAGCTGTTGATTATATGTTTTGCTTGTTGCGCTTTTATTCAGTAGGTCATCCAATAACAGATAGTGATTTATACCAATGAAGTGATGCGGCTGGGGAAAATATATTTTGATAATATAATTGACCCTTAAAAAGGCCAGTGAAGACATAGCCAGTTAGTAATATGCATGATACGTTTGGGCGTGAGGTTGCCGGTTCTCACACTCATTTTGAAATTATAGCTATAAAATATCCAGGGTTAGATTTAGTTTGCAATTTGGATTATTTTTATAAGATCGTATGAGTCCTGATAAACGAAATTTCAACTATTTCTGAAGTGCTTCTGGTTGGAAACCACTCTCACCAGAATGTTTTTTTTCTGTAGGCCTATGTTTTTTTCTTTTTTTTTTCTTTTGTTAAAAGCTGTCAAATTATTAAGCAGTGTCCCATGTAGGTTTTTTCTGCTAGTATTTTATGTGGTGCACCACATGTGGTGGAATACATTTTATTTAATATATTTTTCTTTCTTGGTTTTCTTCCCTGGCGTGATGTATGTTGCAAAGCGAAAGTAAACCTTAAACAAGTTTGTTGCGTTCTAACAGCAAGGAGTTCAGTGTCTTTATTTAAAATTAATACTTCTTTTATAAAGAACACCACTTTCTCACATAATGCACTGAAGCAGCCGCTGCATAGAGTGAATAATCCATTTCAGCACCACCGCCATGGACAGCATTTGGTAACATCGCACGTAAGAAGGTATACCTTAAGCAGCCTCCTAAAGTATAGTTCAGGGAAAACGCCTAGAAAAGGTACACCTTTAGTTAAGGCATACCTTTAGAGTCTTCATCGCGCGCTAAGAGACAGTGTTATCGGGAAAAACAGCCCAGGACAGTCTCAGTTGAGTGGCCACTTTTGAAGCCAGATTGGTTATTGTCCAGGAGGTTGTTCTGTGCAAGAACCATAGAGATTTGGTTGAACACAACTCACTCAAGTGTCTTTGCAATGAAAGGAAGAACGAATACTGGTCTGTAGTTTTCAAAAAGTGCTGGATTTAGTTGAATAAGTTTGGCAGTCTCATTCATATCTGCTCATGCTCCATTAATGGTTAGGTTTAGCAGTGGACCTTCGTGCTTACGTTTTTTGTTTTGTTTTGTTTTTTTTTTTTCTAAAAAGCATATATTTCTGTATAAATCTCATAATACAAATTCATAAGAAATCGACACATTCTGAAACAGTTACATTTTCTCATAAGACTGAGTTGGAATGGCTGATAGGGGTGTTTGGAAAGTTTGCATTATTTTAAAATCAGTCTTTATGTATTTGCTATCTCGCTACTCGATAGTTGGGTGAAAACTCAATAGTGGAGTCTAGTGTACATGCACATGCACAAAATGGACGAGACCATGTCTAAAACTATATGTCTCTTGATGCATCACGACTTCAGACTGGAGAGTGTGGACTGGGTTTGCTAAGGACATGTAGTGTAGAGTAGAGAACAAATTATCCTCTGTCTGATCCAGTTTATCAACACCAGAGAATCTCAGCTGCTGTTTCTAATCCCATCTGGCTGTCTCTATTGATATAGCGGGCTACTGCTATGATGTTCTTGAATGTGTCCGTGTGTGGTGTGTACTTTCAGCCTCTCCAGTGTGACTCATTAAATTCTATCTAAAGGAGTCACAGGTCTGTGAGTCACTCTGTAGGTCAGTCTTTGATACCTGGTGTAAATGATCTGCTCATGAGACTACAGTGTTCACTGTAAGGATTTTAATAGTTTACTTTACATTTTCAGCCAACTACTACTCAGATGTTGGGATGTGGGTCAATGGGTGGGCGCTCTGGAGGCCTCCAAGGACCAGGAGGCAGGACTACCGGCCTCCAGGGCGGCGCCCGTTCCAGGAGCCATGGCGGGTCAGAGGAGTCTGGAGGCCATGGCGGGTCAGGGGAGTCTGGAGGCCATGGCGGGTCCGCCTCCTAGACCACGGCACCAGCCCCCACCTCGGTCTCTCTGGCTGGAGCCCTACTACCCCCCCCAAAAAAAAAATTTCCTTGGGGAAAGTAGGGGCTTGATCTGGCGTTCTGGAGGATGGGGCTCTTGGGGGCGCTCTGGAAGCGCGGAAACTTGGGGGCGCTCGGGGAGCGCGGAATCGTCGGAAACTTGGAGGCGCTCTGCCAGCGCGGACACTTGGGGGCGCTCGGGCAGTGCGGAAACCTCGGAAACTTGGAGGCGCTCTGCCAGCGCAGAAACTTGGGGGCGCTCTGCCAGTGCGGAAACTTGGGGGCGTAGGAGATGCAGGAGGGCTGGACGGAACCAGGGGAGACGCAGGAGAAGGAGAGCGCTTGCGAGGAGCTGGCACCGGAGGGCGCTGTCGAGGAGCGGGCACAGAAGGGCGCTCTGAAGTTGGGCTCCAACTCATGCCCTCATATGCCACCAGCAATCCTAAAGGCACATGATCATCCATAGGCGGGCTTGCCATATTCTCAGCCGGAGGGCTTGCCATATTTTCTGTCGGCAGGCTAGGGTTGGCCGTGAACGGCGACTGATTGCATTGGCCGCGGATAGAGGCGGACTTGCATGGGCCGCGAACGGCGGCGGGCTTGGAAGAGCCGCGGGCGACAGACTTGCGTTGGCCGCTGATGGCGGCTGTCTTGCGTTGGCCATGGGCGGCGGCGGGCTTACACTCCCCGGACAAACCTGGCGGGGAACTAACCTCAGCCTCCTCTTCGGTATTGGTCCGGTCATCTGTCACACACACTCTGGGAGCACGGAAACGAGGAGGCGAGGAACTTCTTCAAACTTAGACCTTTATTTACAAAACAAAACTCAGGGATCGATGGAGACTTAGAACACAGAGAAGCACATGAAGACCGCCTTCTGTCACACACAAACACACTGAATGACGATTTACAATTAGACGTTCAGACCGGACACAGAGGCAGGGAAACACAGGGCTTATAAACTGGGGACTAAACTAGATAATTAAAAATACAGGGCTAGGAACTAATCAACTAATAATCACAAAACGAGGAACGGAACTGGAAGTCCAAATAAGGGCACGAGAGGAGGAGAAAGAAGACACAAGACTGACATTAGCTAACATTAACTAACAATGAGCAAGACATTTGTTACTGTATTTATTAACCTTTGTTAGCGTTAGTCAATATAAATACTGCTGTTCATTGTTAGTTCATGTTAGCTCAAGTCCATCAAATAATATTAACATGTACAATTTTTGACTTTAATAATGTATTAGTAAATGTTAAATTCAACATTAAGATTAATAAATGCTTTAGAAGCATGTATAATTGTTAGTTCATGTTGACTAATGTGGTGAACTAATGTTAACAAATGGAACCTGATTGTCAAGTGTTACCAAAACTTCATTGCTGAAGTTTCAACAATGAGGTCACGTATTTTCACTTTCTGCATATAGGAAAAAAGAAAATAAATAATTTGAATCCAGAAATTAAAAACATGGTCATCTTAGAATTCATAGTCCTTGTGAATTTTTCATGTTCTGAGTACAGACGGGACAAGCACTGTCTCTGTATCATGCTTTGGGGTGTTCATGTCTATTGTGTTTATGTCCCTGGAATGATCCACTATTTTTAGGCTTCTCTCATGTGTGCCTGCTAGTTCTTCACCTAGTTAGCATTAAAATGTTGCTTACCATGAAGGCCAAGGGCCTAAGTCTACTGTCAGCATAGGTAATACTCAAAAGAAACAGAGAGCAGGCTGTTCTCTGATGATGGCTATACTGTAGTTGTAGGCATATACTGTAGCATTCTAGACAGTAATGCTTTGCAGTTTTGTTTCTGGCTTTCAGTTAAATCTTGTGAGTCATTGGGATAGAGCCTGAGATTTGAACCCTTCATGATGCTAAACATTTAGCGTAACTTATCTGGAAAGCAAATTTGCAAATATCAGACAATCAAAAGACAAAAACAAGGTGGGTAATAAATCTAACAGCATTACATATTTAAAATGCAACTTAATGAACTAATTTCTCTCTTTAAATTGTTAGTAATCAGATTATACCCCAAAATAGTGTTAACTCATGTAAATAGTTTGCATAAACATTTAGCTTTATGCTAATCTAAATGCTAAGTTTATGTATTTTTTAAAAAATATGAGCTAGTAAAACATTTAATACAAGGGCTAAGATCTCAAAACATTGTATTCTTGATGAGAATTTGAAAAAACATCTAATTCTCCTTAAGATATTTGAGAAGCATGTATATTACGTAAACATGCAGAGTAAAAAAAAATATATCTGTTTGTGTTGGAGAGTAAATCTCAAAAATCAAAGCACTGTATCTAGAAAGTGAAATGTCTTACTAAAGTTTTATTGTATTTAAAAAGCAGGGGCTAATTCAGGTTAATTGGGCAATTTTTTTTCATCCTCTCAATGGCAAAAAATATCTCAATTTACCACAATTTAACCTAAATCTCTTAACCCTTCATACATAGAGAAGTAATTGTGGGTTTAATGACAACTAACTGGAAAGTCCCTCAGCTGGTGAGTCTGTAATCTGAGCACTGAAAGGAAGTCATCCTTTTTCATCTGTTGTCGTCTGAAGCCTGTGTGCTTTTGCAGCCATCTGTAGTGCCACAGGTAATTAACACTAGAAACATAATACAAGCTGCTTCCAGGTCTTGGCTTTTTAAACCAATTGGGAGTTCATTAAGACAATCGTTGGAGTGACACCAGAGGCATGACTTGTATGTGGTATACAACTGATGGCTCCCACCAGACTGTGATGAATTGTTGGCTGTCAAGTCACACTTTGGAGTGACCCTGGATGAGCTACAGGGTCAGTGTGAATCAGCAGTGCACATTAGTAATTTAACCCTCAGAGAACAACAACCAAGGCAGTCTGATTAATACAAAGAAAGGGAGAGAGACGACACACTGAAGGATCCAAGTTCTATTAGTAAGCAACACAACGCATCACATCCAGACCTCCAAGGACTTCACAGGAAAAACTGGGATCTAAGACTGGAAACAGCTTAGAGTTTCCTACACCATATGATTGAGCCAATGAGAAGGATGAAGAAACAGCAGCATCTAGAAAACAAGGTCACTAAGTCACTCTACTTACTGTAAGTAACTTTGCAACTAACTAATTTGCAACTACATGTTAATTAACTCTAGGGCTACCCTCAACTAAAGATTTTTCTGGTCGACTAGTAGTCGTTCATTTCAAGCTTTAGTCGACTAATTGCATGTTTATTAATAAACTATTTGGTTTAACAAACCTAAGCCAGGATTAGGCCATAGTTCAATTAGGACATTTAAGTAATTTTTATAAACCTGCTTAGGAAAAAAACATTACTGATGTGCATCTTGAGACAAAACAAAGCCACTGATATATTTAAGATCAGTCATTGCAAGATTCTTTCAGTTGAAATAGATCAGGGCCCGTATTCACAAAACATTTTAAAGCTAAAGGTAACTCATTACTCACCAATTTAGGAGAAAATCTTAAAAATAATGGGTATGTCAGTCCTAAATTTAGGAATCTTACATTTTTGCTCTAAGACTATTTTACAAAGTGTTTTAGCGCTAAAACTAGCTCCTAAATCT
The DNA here is from genome assembly GCA_021397915.2 of Tor tambroides. Lineage (NCBI taxonomy): Eukaryota > Metazoa > Chordata > Actinopteri > Cypriniformes > Cyprinidae > Tor > Tor tambroides. Next base: position 12,387 of record JAFVLL020031473.1, read on the forward strand.
GTGAAATGTTAGGAGTAGTGAAGAGGACTCTTAATAAGTCACTAAGATCAAATCACAAACTATCCTCCCTGCTGGAAAAAACAATACAAACCACAGAAATTCTAAAGGTTTCCTACAAATAGCATTACAAACATTACAAACCATCAACTTTTAACCATTTAAACCATTAAAAATGGTTTCCTGTAGAGTGTTTTTGGACATATTCCATTAGGATTTAGTGGTTTTAACAAGCCAACAATAGAAGGTGACCAATTACCAGTAGAGACCAACAGACACCATTACAGTTACAATTAAAACCAGTACAATTCCCATTATAACCAGTAAAACCATTAAAAATTCTGTGATGGTTTCTATCATTTTTTTTTTTTAGCAGGGCTGAAATGGCTGTTGCTGGCAATCTGTCTCAGAATGTAAACATTTTAGAAACATGCATTTATTTGCACGAATATATTTTCCCACACATCTTTTTTGTTTATGGAGGTTATCCCAACTCCAAATTTTCCTTTGATTATATCCTTGTTTTCATTAACAAGTTGGGCAAGAAGCTGTTCTTGTGTCCAGTTTGGTTTTCTTTTACATTTGCATGTCTTACTATAAGCCATGATTATTCTACACTGATTAGAATGTTATTTTACTCTGTTAATTAAAAGGTTGTTTATATGCATATCCGCTGTTTACGAGAAGCACACATGTAAGAGGCTGACAATTAGCTGAACATATACTTGTTTAATTAGTGACACTTAGCCTGCATTTAATCTTTATTTGAATGTGGCAACATTTTTATTTTAAACCTTTATGTGAATATGGCAAAATAATATGGCACTCTAAAATATTTCTATGAATGTATCTCTGACAGAGACCCCTATCAGCCAATCACTGTGTGCATAGTTAGTAAGCATGCTGACATCATCCATAGCAACGAGGTCAACCCTGCCTTTACTCTTAACTTAAGACTTCTCTCTATTCCTTAGTAAAAGTTTGTCTCAGCAGCTTTGTGAATAGGTTTTAAGAGAAAACTCTTATCTAAAAACTTTTACTGCTATTTAGGAGAACTCTTAGTGGTAAGATAAAATGTTTTGTGAATACAGGCCCAGACTTACATTTTAGTCTAGGACTAGGCTTAAGCCTTGTCTGTGAAACCGGGGGTTTAAATCATAATAATGAGCCTTTAATTGCCTACATAGCCTAATGAGTGCTCAAGCGGACACATAAAGCTTGCCACAGCACACCAGTAGAAGTAATGATTATAAATGTGTCAGGGAAAAACAGTAAGGTGTTTGCAGTAACATTTTAATAATTTAATGAAATAGTGTTTTCATCTTAAGAGATGAAGTCAGCGACATTAACTCGTCATCTCCGCAGTAGTGATGCACCTGTATGCATGCTTCGGATTACATAATCTGAGAATATTTCCACTTGAATTGGTTCATTTAAAAGTAGACTCTATAGATATGGTAGGACTATCAAAATAATGTTTTACTGAAAACAATTCCTTGTGGGAAAACATATTCAGAGGGCTTGTTTATACCATTTCTTAACATTGTCCACTTGTGATCGGATCAACTAAAACACATCTTAATACCAGGTGTAAACAATGCCTAAGTCTTCTTGCCTTCTACAAAGCAACTGCCAGTTTAAATTCTTCTAAACTGGCTGTTTCATACAGCAAGGAAAAGCAATGCTCAATGAAAATAACCATTCAGTTATAAACATAATCGGAATCACAAAATGAATCAAGGCTTATCAACTTAAAGGAAATGGTTCTCATATGGTGTTGCTGACAAAGGCATATGCATTCCATCAAATACCAAAAGATACTGGCACAAATCCACCCATAATTAGAAGCTGAAAAAAAAAAATGCTAATATGGATAGATTAATTAACACATCTCATCTTTAAAACATGAGCAAAATGCAAAGTAAAGGAAAATACAACCAAGACACACTTTAAATTCATTAAGTGCTAACCACATTGTATGTAGTTATAGTTGGTTTAGAAACCAGTAGTGTGCCAATTAATATATTTCAGTGCTTCAAGATTTTAAAAACAGCAGGGAAAAAAATCCAAATGCATTGTTTTAATAACATAAACCACAACCAAGAAAGGAAAGAAAAAAAAAAGAAAAAAGAAATCAAGAAACTGTACATTAACTAATCAGCCATTAAATCCACAGAAGGACAAAGAACAGCAAAAACACAAGTGCTTAAATACACAAAGGCTTAATTAGATAATGAGACAGCTGAGAGTAATCAGGGAATAACAAGGGCTGACAGAAAACAAGACACTACAAAATAGGCCTACAAGACAAAAGCACTAAGTCTCTGAACACGTAACAGTTGGTTTGCCATTTCATGTCCAGTTCAAAATCTGGATCCTGAAACAAAATGTCTCGGGTTACCTATGTAACCATGGTTCCCTGAGATGGAACGAGACGCTGCATCCTGATTGACAATTTGGGGAATGCTGCCAGCATGACCGGTGTCTGAAGCATGTGTAAAACAACTCAAATCCTATTGGTCCAAGTGGCCTGTGACGTCATTGGCAGGTACCCGAAAGCATAAAAGGGCACCTGCTGAATACGTCACCAACTCAGTTGTCTGAGGAGACGGAAACAGGCAGGCCGAGGCATGGCAAGGGGACGCAGCATCTCGTTCCCTCTCGGGGAACCATGGTTACATAGGTAACCTGAGATGTTCCCCTTCTAGGGAACTCAACGCTGTGTCCTGATGAACACTTTGGGGAACGATATCCAAACACGCCATGCCGAAGCACATGCCTGTTCACCTGGTGAGAGAGCACCAAGGAGGTGACAGACGTACCAAACCTTTCCTCAGAAAGGGGCCAAGCCACTGAAACCTAAGGTTGCTCACATAACTTGGCAGAAACGAGGGAGCCCAATTCCAGATAAGGGGGGAACCCTAACCAAGCTAGGAACACAACCATCCAGCTGAAAGACTGCTACCAACAATCCCAACTAAAACACAGCTATCTGCAGATAGCTATATCCAAAGGGTCTTATGAAATGAACCTTCCTAAAAGCTGCCCAGACCAAGGGAATGGCTATCTACTTAAAAAAATCTGAGGATATCAATGTACCTAGGAAGGCCACCAAAGGGGAACGAGTGAGATTACCCAGACCACAAAGAGTGGCCTTTCTACTTAAAATCTAGCAGGGGAGACAGCACTGTCTAGTTAAGGGCACAAGGAGACCGCTACTTACTAACCCTAAGAAGGGGAGCAATCACCGAGCTGTCACACATCTAATCCCACACGGTTAGCCTAATAACCAGGTAACCTTCCAGTGAAGCTACTCAGACCACAGGGGAGCAGTCTCTGAGCTAGCACATAGCTATGGGGCAGTCGTGGCCTAATGGATAGAGAGTCAGACTTGTAACCCAAAGGTCACGGGTTCGAGTCTCAGGTCCGGCAGGAATTGTAGTGCTCTCTCCACCCTCAATACCATGACTGAGGCGCCCTTGAGCAAGGCACCAAACCCCCAACTGCTCCCCGGGCGCCGCAGCACTGGCTGCCCACTGCTCCGGGTGTGTGTTCACAGTGTGTTTGTGTGTGTGTTCACTTCTCACTGCTGTGTGTGTGCACTTGGATGGGTTAAATGCAGAGCACAAATTCCGAGTATGGGTCACCATACTTGGCCACACGTCACGTCCTTTCCTTTCCTTCTTTCCTTACCTACCTACTAAGAAGGGAAGCAGTCAATGAGCTAGCACATAGATATACTCAGATAGCTATGTACCTAGGAAGGCCACCAAAGGGGACTGAGTGAGACTACCCAGACCACAAAGAGTGGGCTGTCTACTTAAAACCCTAGTAGGGGAGACAGCACTGTCTAGGTAAGGGCTCAAGGAGACCACTACTTAATAAAACCCTTAACTTAATTAAGCACAGCTATCCTAAATAACCAGGTAAACCCTCCTTTAAGGCTGCCCAGACCACAAAGAGTGGGCTATCTACTCACAACCCCTAGCTCACTGAGCTAGCACATAGATATCCTCAGATAGCTTGGCTGTAGGAAAGGGGACCATTGCAATTGCCAAGACCACCAGCAGTGGGCTGTCTAATTATAGACCCCAAAAGGGAGAAAGCATTATCTAGGCAGGGCTCAAGGAGCTAGTACATAGGTAACTCAGATAGCTATGTTTCCAGGAAAGGGCAATGTAAAACACAGCTAGCCTCAGATAGCTGTATTCAAGTAAGCCTGTCCTGCCATAACAATGGCTGAAATATAACCATCCTCAGATGGCAATAGTAAGGTCCCTAATCAGTGTCAGTCCCACAGTAGGCTAGCGAACACTGCATATTGACCAGATGCTCACAAGAGGGAGATCCAGACCATAGTAAATGATTTGTTAAAGAGCGAACACATAAAATACCATTAGTCCAAGATCAAAGCCTAATGTAAGCATGGCCATAACACTAGGTGGCTGGACACAGCTATCCTCGAATAACATTTCCCTCAGATAAGGCTGAAGTTGCAAAGACTTCAGTGCTTACCCAAGAGAACTTGTGTAAAGGGGAACCCAACCTAGAACATAGCTGCCCTCAGACTGCTATATTCCAGAGCAAAGCAAGCTTCAGCTGGAGCATAATCATCCGCAGACAGCTACACTCTGAGCAGAGTAACAATCTACTCAGCCCAAAACTGCTAAGTGGGATTCAGAGGGACCACCCACTTAAAAATGCCCAGAAGCCTGGAGAGGAAAGGAAAGGACGTGACGTGTGGACAAGTATGGTGTCCCATACATGGAATTTGTGCTCTGCATTTAACCCATCCAAGTGCACACACACAGCAGTGAACACACACACACACACACACACACACACACACACCGTGAACACACACCCAGAGCAGTGGGCAGCCAATGCTGAGGGGAGAAGTTGGGGGTTCGGTGCCTTGCTCAAGGGTCTCACCTCAGTCTTGGTGGAGGTTGGAGAGAGCGCTGGACATTCACTCACCCCACCTACAATCCCTGCCAGACCTGAGACTAGAACCCGCAACCTTTGGGTTATAAGTCCGACTCTCTAACCATTAGGAGGCAGCCACCTAAACCCATCCGGCTTAACGCAGGAAGGAACGTTCCCCATAACCACTCTATGTCACTGAAACACCCTGGGAGAGAAGCTCGCAAGCTCTCTCCACAGAGCATTCAATACATCCACACCCAGAGAGGCTCTCTACACGCAAAAACATGCATATTAGAGAGGCACAGCTGAGCTGAATATAGCTCTGCCCGTGATCTTGCACGCTCTGAGCTAAAAACAATTCAGTGCTCACACTTCATCGTTATGGAAAGACGAGCATTATCTGCGACATCAGGCAACCCGACGTAAAGGGTATGTGGACACCGCAGATCAAAGCAATCGCTGCGAGCTTGAGATAAAATCATGCCTCATCACAATGAGCACATAGACACAGAGACAAAGACGGAAAAGTCAGAATACGCCCTCAAGTGTTAGAATCCAAACACGCAGGCACACATTCCTTAAAGCGCTGCTCGACTCACCAGGATGACGCTTCACACATGTGAACAAACAGATGGCTCCGAAGACAGCAAAAGTTGGTGACGTATTCAGCAGGTGCCCTTTTATACTTTCGGGTACCCGCCTATGACGTTACGGGCCACGTGGACCAATAGGATTGGAATTGTTTTACACATGCTTCAGACACCGGTCATGCTGGCAGCATTCCCCCAAAGTGTCCATCAGGATGCAGCGCTGAGTTCCCTAGAATGGGAACCAGTTGAGAACTCAGCTTTACTTAACTATGATTGTTAGTAGGATGAAAGCAATAGCATCATGTGTCCCCATCTGCACCAACATACTGTCACGGTGCCACACGGAGAGATGAGGCGAGGACTCAAGTGCTGGAGATAATGATGGGTCTTTATTGACAAAAGAAACAAAAACTGAACATA
>JAFVLL020031474.1:0-14677 GCA_021397915.2 Tor tambroides
TTTGTAACTTTGTAGATCGTTTTATGCCCAAACATACACACTACACACTGACTAAAATTCAAAAAGTGAAAAAGCATAATAGGACCCCTTTAAGCAAACACAAAGTTTCTCAGGTAAATGTAAAACTTGTGCGAGAGTCCTGTTTACAAACTAGAATATCATAGAGAGTTGCTTTGAGTTTTCCACTGGCACCAGTCAGATATTCTTCGATCGAGATGGTCATCTTGTTTTCTCCCAACAACCACACCTGCCTTAACAATCTCTCCACGGCAGAACCGTCATCATCTCTCAGTCTTCAAATATTCCTCTCTATCCAGTATGATTAAGCCCTCATTTGTGATTCAGAGATGTGTGGCCTTGACTCTGACAGCGGCGAAAGTGCACACCATACTATTTTTTTCCAGGAATCCCTGAGTTATTTCACCTTAGCGTTCCCACAAAGCCGCTAGGATTAAAACGAGAGAGCAAGAGATATAAGTTATCTATATAGAAATTGGCCAAAAATAAAATGCGAGTGAATTTTATGGAGTTTATTTCGCATATTTAATGCCGACATGAATCGTCAAGGCCCATTTAATTAGCTGATAACAGGATTTGAGTGTTTATGCTGGAGATGACTGTTTCACACCACTAAACCATGTAATCTTCTTAGCGTGGGACAGTTATCAGTCTGTTCCCTAATTTCCATGTCACGCTGCCTATAATTAGTGTGAGCTGAACTTGACCTTGGCTTTTTACAGCTTACAAATACATGAGGAAAATTACTGTTTCCTTTTACTCTTTCTCTCATTTTGCTTTTAACTCAAACTGAAAGTATATACTGTAAAAGTCCTGTAATATGTGAATAATTGTTTGCTAAAATGAATAACTGTGCTAACAGACTTTGGATAAACAGATTAATTTGATGACAAGCTTCATGGAAACATCCAGCGAAATGCCCACAAACAATGAGAAAAACAAAAAGAGAAAGAGACTGATTTGATGTGTTAATGAATCATTGACTACTTTAAGCCGAGAATTCATTAAATGGATAATTTAGCATGGCATTTCAGTGCAAAAAGCCAGTTTTGTCTTATTTTCCCCCAAAGAATAAAAAAGGAAATTGTGAATTCTTATCTCACAATTTAGACTTTTTATAAACTCAGAATTGCAAGATTAAAAGGAACATTTACATTTATTTTTTTCAGAAGGAAAGCATGTTGTGACTTTTTTCTTGCAGTCCTGAGAAAAGTCAGAATTGTGTGTTATAAACTCAGAACTGCAAGTCTAAAAGTCACAACTATTTTTTTTTTTTTTTTTGGTCAAAAACAAGCTTTTTTTTCTATGAATGTTAATATCTCACAATTCTGACATTTTCTCGCAATTCAGATTTTCTCACAATTGAAAGAGAAAAAATCTGAATTTTGAGATAGAAACTCAGAATTGCAAGATAAAAAGCTGCAATTACCTTTTTTTTCAGAAGAAAAGCTTTTTTTCAGACAATTCTCATTTTATATCTCACAATTCAGACTTTTTTCTTGCAGTCCTGAGAAAAGTCTGAATTGTGTGTTATAAACTCAGAATTGCGAGATTAAAAGTCACAATTACATATATATTTTTTTAAATTATTTGGCAGAAACAAGGTTTTTTCTTTTCTTCTTTTCAAGCTTGTGAATTCTAATTTTTTTTCTCACAATTCAGATTTTCTCAGAATTGAAAGAGAAAAAAGTCTGAATGTTGAGGTATAAACTGCCAGATGAAATGTGCAATTACCTTTATTTTTATTTTTTCAAAAGGAAAGCTTTTTTCTGACAATACTCAGTTTATATCTTTTTTTTTCTTGCATTCCTGAGAAAAGTCAGAATTGCGTGTTATAAATTTAGAATTGCGAGTCTAAAAGTCACAACTACCTTTTTTTTTTTGTGGTCAAAAACAAGCTTTTTTCCCATGAATGTAAGTTTATATCTCACAATCAAGACTTTTCTTCTCAGAATTGCAAGTTTGTAGCTCACAATTCAGACTTTTTCCCTTAATTGCAAATGTATGTCTTGGATTTCAGAGTTTTTTTCTCAGAATTGAAAATAATCAAATAAGTTCAGAAATGAAGTTATGTGTAATAAAATGGAATGACACAGCGGGGAAAAGTATTGAACACATGAAGAAAGGGAGGTCAGCTGAAATCTATCAGTAATTAGAAAGCAATCCTGCCCCTCGTCAGTGGAAATTAATATTAGCTGCTTCAGTCCCAACATCTACCAGGATGATGAAGATGAAACAAGGCTGATCATTTCAGCAAGACAATGATCCAAACACAGCCAAGAAAACTCTCTGCTGGTTTCAGAGAAAGAAAATAGAGCCAATCACCTGACTAGAATCCAATAGAAAATAAGAACTAAAGATCAGAGTTCATAGAAGAGGCCCACAGAACCTTCAAGATTTGAAGAAGAATGGGCCAAAATCACAGCTGAGCGATGCATGCCACTAGATTCTCCTACAGGAGGCATCTTGAAGCTGTCAGCACCAACAAAGGCTTTCGTATGAAGAATTAAATACATTTCAGCAAGCGTGTTCAATACTGTGTCATTCCATTTTATTACACATAACTTCATTTCCTGTGTTGTTTTCTTTGTATGCATGGATTACTTGAGTTGTTACCGACATCTGATGAAAATTTCATATCAACAGTCCTTTAAAAATATATATTTACTGATTCAATACTTATTTTATCCGCTCTATATGTAAATTCATGGTCACTCTTTTACTTATGGCTCATTTGCATAAAAAAATGTGCAAAAAATTCAATGATTGATAAAATGCATTTATTTATTTCTATTAGGATCCAACCAACGGATACTACAGCGTGAATACTTTCAAAGAGCAGCCGACCCCAACCATATCCCTAACAGCCAACCCGAACGCCGAAGTCCGAAACCCAGCCACAGCGACCCTCGGAAAACACCGCGTCCCCACTGGCATGTCTTACACCAACATTTATAACACTCTGGGGGCCGGTCCCAACCGGATTTATGACTACAGCCAGCGTTTCGTACTGGGAATGGGCAGCAGCTCCATTGAGTTATGCGAACGCGAGTTTCAGAGAGGATCGCTCAGCGATTCCAGTTCGTTCCAAGACACTCAGTGCGACAGCAGCGTTAGCAGCTGTAGCAAGCAGGACGGGTGTGTGCAATTCGACAAAGCTAGCAAAGCCTCAGTGTCATCTTCGTCCCATTACTCACAGTCATCGTCCCAGAACTCGGATCTGACTCGACCGCTACAGAAACGAATGCAAACTCACGTTTAACTAAGAATTGAACGCCTTGTGTGCTTTTGCACGAACACTAAAGATGAGTCGCCTGTGCTTCATGCATCGTTCGTGAACAAATCCAAACGTCGGAAAAGACAATACCGACATCTGTATATTTTGAAAAGTAACATGTTTTTTAGATCTCATGTTCTTTGTGGAAGACTTGCGAGTTTGATAACTGAAAACGGGGGAAAACAAACCTTGGACGTTGTTTCATAACATGACAATCAGGAGTCCATCCACACAGTGGCCATTGACTATCACGGTGAGCCAATCTAATCTGTGGGAGAACCTCAAGGGTTGTGTTCGTTTTTATTTCTTTTAACGAGGAGCCAAACTTGGGCCAGTTTGCAGTTCTTCTACTGTGGCCCAAAGCACAAGGGTGTCTGTTCAATGCCAACCGCAGTGTTTCTCTTCTGATAAAGAGATCTAAACGAGGATGAATTATCCTCCGGAGGTCGTCGCTAAAAATGATCACTCTGTGCTTTTCTAAAGACTCTGTAAATTAGATTTCACTTGTGTGCACTAAACTGTTTTTTACTTACATGGCTCTCCTTATGTGGTCTCTCGTCTTTACGTGTTTTTTTTCCAATGCAATGCGAATGTGTAAAAACGCACATGGCCAAACCGCATGTGTGGAGGAGCTTTGATAACGTGGACAGCATAGTGTTTACAACGCCAGAGACCAGAATGTAAATCCCAATACTTTATTTTCTCAACACGTATTAAATGTCAGCTGATCATTTCAACACTTCATGGTTAATAAATGCGTTTACGTACGTACATGTCCTGTGAATTCAGACGCTCTGTTGTTAGAAGCTTCTTTTATACATCCAACAATGTGTAGTAGTAGTAGTTGTTGTTGTTATTGTTTTTGTATGCATCATTGTGCATAAACTCCACATTCTGGTGGGAGTACAATTGGATTTTTGTTCTGTTTATTTTAAGGCTGCCATATGTTTAAGCTCACTGTTTTAAGTAAGCTTCTCTTTCCCGCAGCCCCCCGGCGTAAACGTTTACATTGCTTAATTGGTGAAGGAAGTGCCTCCCATCGACGGATGAGCCTGCAGAACGTTCAGAGTGAATCTTTAACTCGAGCAATTACACTGATCAAATAATCATGATTACAAAATAAGTGTTGAATAAAACAGTGTGTGGGAAAGATGTTCTGTGGTCATTAAAGCTGAGGCAGCATCTCTTTTTTGGTTCATCTAACCTTTCTTATAAAAGGAGGGAGTTCCTGTCAAGTCAGATTATGTCAACAGCAGGTCAGCTGAAATATGCATGCTGTAAAATGAATAGGTTATGAAAGTTTAAACTAATGCTTCCTTTAAAAATGCTGCTGCAATTAGTTAAATAATAGAAAGTCAAGCATGAACATATTTTAAGTTGAAACAATGAATTATTTCTTATTTCACTGTTGAAGTTGTAACTAATCAGTGGGAGGACATGTCATATTTTCCTTGCTCTTTTAAAAAAAAAAGGTCCTGGTTTGACAGACAGGGCTTAGACTAAGCCAGGATTAGGCTATAGTTCAATCAGGACATTTAAGTAATTTTTATAAAAGTGCCTTAGTAAAAAACATTACTGGTGTGCATCTTGAGACAAAACGAAGACTCTGATGTATTTTAAGATCTGTCAGTGCAAGTTTCTTTTAGATGAAACAGCTCAGACTTACATTTAGTCTGGGACTAGGCTTAAACCTTGTCTGTGAAACCGGGGGAAGATGTACTATTTAAAGCAACGGCAAAACACAGCAAGATACAACACAATCAGATAATCAGAACATAATTATGTGCAGCTCGATTTAGCTTACTCAAAAATAAAATCATGAGTGACTTGTCACGTGATGCAACTGGTTAAGACAATATCAGATTTGAACAGATGGATTTTATTCCATTTATTGCATTTCATATGTAAAGATGTAACACTACAAAAAGCAAAAACAGCCTGATTTATTCTGAGGATGAACAATAGAATGGATAATGATCAAGTTTTTAAAATAACTAGTTCATTTTGTTAATATTAGGCTATGTATTATATATCAATGATGAATAACAATTTTTAAAGCCCTTATTATTCTTGGTTAAAGGTCATTTCTACATATATTTTTGATGTATTATGCATGAACTCAAATTACTGATGAACAATCCTGCGCTCACTGCTGAATCTTCTGGGTCACGACTAAGGAAATTCAATTAAAATTCAATAAAAAGACTGCACTGAAGAATAATAACAAAGCGGCTAGCAACAATTCTACTAAGTTATCCTCAGCAGCTATACGCTTAAACAAACATGAAGCATATAATGTAGACCAAATCATGAACAAACGAGTCGTGAGATGAGCCGATTCTTTTTAGTGAATCAAAAACATCTAGCACGATGACTCTTAAGAGCTGGTTATTTTTAGTGAATCAAAAACCCTGCTTGTAATAATTACGTTATCCTGAAGACTTTCTGATGTGTTTAATTAATTAACTGAATCCATGAATGGAACTGAAAAGCTCTGAGTTACAGGGTATAAAGTAGCCTATGTTTATAATTCAGCTACCCTTAACCTAGCTATGATACAAAAATACAATGTTGTTCATTGTTAGTTCATGATACAGCTCATGCGTAGAAAAGGCCCACTTTAGAGTAATGCAACCTATAAAATCATAAGGACTGTTGAGATCATCCTATTTAAATCTGATCTGAATAAGCCCTCCTTGAATAAAGCTGAGTCAGATACAGGGTCGAGGAAATGCAAACCTGATATAATCTCTCCATGATAGCATTAGTGATATTTCATAAACCCTCCAAACATCTTTATACAAATGAGTTCTGCTGTGGCTTTAATCCATCGTCTTGGCTTTTAAAGATTGGCCCGACCACGACAGATCCATCTTGAAACTAAATGGACTTCAAAGGATGATCTCACTTGAGGTACAGAGACTCATGTTTGCACTGGATTAAATTACAGTCCTTGTTGCTTCCGGCTTTGTCATCTTAATCGAAAGTCTAGTCACACACTTCGTAAGCGCAGCTATTTGGAAAAGCCTTCATCAGCATGTTTTTCAGTAGCCTGTGTGTGAGTGAGTGTGTGTGTGTGTGTGTGTGTGTGTGTGTGTGTGTGTGTGAGCTGAATTTGCCTATCTGTTGTGACCAGCGCTGAGTAAATTACTTCTGCAGCCACTTTCAGGATGCATCTATTGATTCTGCACACGGCCAGAAGTGAGGGCAGCTTAATGCTTCAATTTACCCCAATCCACACTGCATGCAACTTTTTAGCTCACGCCTTCAACTTTAACTTGAGGTTGCGGACACACGTGTGCATGTGCTCGCCATGACAAAGTTTACAGCAGACACTGGGACGTTCATGTAAATTAAGATACAAGCATGCACATTTATATCCCTCCAAACACTCTGAAACTGATGATCACAGCATGCGGCGAGCCTCGGAAACATGACATATGAAGCCCTAAATAAACGTCGTCATTCCTCATCCTGCGCTCTGCAGGAAAATGATTCAGGCCTCTGAATGTATGATGAAACATCTCTACAAACCTGAGACGCTTATCTGCACTCCATCCTCCAGAACGACACGGCGCATCTGGTTAACCATACTGAAAATTCATAACAGAAACAATCTGAGAGGAAGTGGAGAAATGCTCATGATAGTATGTGATTTATTATCTTTCTGCACCAAGGTTATTATGGTTAACTGAGACACTTTATATATGTGACCCTGGGCCAGTCATAAAGGTCAATTTTTTGAATCTGAAAGCTGAATGAATAATCTTTCCATTGATGTATGGTTTGTTAGGATAGGACAATATTTGAAAATCTGGAATCTGAGGGTGCAAAAAAATCTAAATATTGAGAAAATCATCTTTAAAGTTGTTCAAATGAAGTTTTTAGCAATGCATATTACTAATCAAAAATTAAGTTTTTATATATTTATGGTATATAAATGTACAAAATATCTTCATGGAACATGATCTTAATATCCTAATGATTTTTGGCATAAAAGAAAAATCTATCATTTTGACCTATACGATGTATTTTGCTACAAATATACCTGTGCTACTCAAGACAAGATCACATATAGTTAAGACCAAATATGTTATCATTAGCCAAGCCAAGAAAGCTGTCATGAAATAATAAACCACACTTTTACAGCGCTTATTTTTTTAATGTTAATAATAGGTTTGAAGTTTGAAATTAACATTAATGTATTATAAACAGACATAAATAAACATCACTAATTTATCTTAATGAATGCTGGAAAAAATGCTGTCAATAACGAAGTAGCTGTGAAACTCAGTGTGAACTGGCTGTGAAAATGAATTTCTTTATTGAAAAAAAAAGTATTTTCATATACACTGAGCTGTGAAAGGCAGCAAAAAATGTCTATTTCACGCTTTTAAAAGCTTCCAAAAAGGAAAAACAAAGAATCACTACATGGTAAAACTGATACTGTAATGAAATATTTGTGATGAAAAGTATTTTATTTCATCAAAACACATGGTTTACAGAGCCTTGCAAAAAATATAAACTATATGGTGACCAAGAATTATGAATTGTTTGTGTTCACAATTACTGAAGCATTATGAATTTGACAAATGAAGTGAATGTGGATATGCAGTTTTTGAATATACTGGTGTATATTTTAGTATATATCATGGGCAGATGGAACAGTTTGTGGTGCTGGTGATGAACACTACAACTATTCTTGTGCTACTGTAAATAAAAACAAATCATTTTCAAAAAGCAAAATGAAATAAGAACTATTTACGCCCCATTAAAACGTACTAATTTGAAAAAATGAAATTTGCAAAACAGTAATAACCCTTTTTTTGACTGATGCTTTTTCTTGAGAACATCTTGATGATTAAGTAGAAAACTTTTGTGTGTGTAATGAAGCAGTGAAGTGTCATTTACAATCAACCTGCTGCTCAACAACAGCACAAAGCAATTAGAAGCACAACGCAAAATATTAAAAAAACGAATCAATTCAAAATTGCATTGTGTTGTTTTTTATCCTTGCTGCACATATGGCAAGAGGAAGCCACGAAATGGAAAGAAATCACTATGCAGCCTTTCTATGAGATGAGTTCATCACATGACAGCAGAATAAGGTGATTTCTTCAAGATCAGTTCTCCGCTAAAGTGCTCTGAACGAGGTTAAGGGACCTCTGAGCCGCTGATGCTGTCAGAGCCGTCAAAACAGAATACTTGACTTTCCTGCTTAACCTTTTTGATAGCAAGGCAAACATTGTGGAGCCCTCGGAAAACGGGAAGAAAGAGACAGATCAGGTGACAGAGGAACTCAGCCCACTTCATTCATCATTTCCTTTCAAAGAAAACTCAAGGATGAACAAGTAAGCGAGGCCTTTCTGAAGCTTCACACACAGTTAAAACATGAAACACTTGCCTACAACGATCATACAAGGCATAAACTGAGAAAGTGCAGTCTTTGCATGTCGAACAAAAAGTGTTGTATGGAAAAAGCGAATGGATGTGTTCTGTTTTTGCTGTATATACTGATTTTCAGGATGCTTGAAATACCTGGATGACTGTGAAATACTGTGTCCCACAATTTACAATATCACCCCAGAGAAGTGAAGGAAATTTCTATAGTCAATGCATTAGTTTTGCTTGCAGTCTTCTGATAGAAATGACTTTTTGTGAATGCAATCTATCAAATTATTTTAAAAAACGACTAAAAAAAGGTTCTTTTGGGACCTGGATGTCCTTAGATGTCCTATCCAACCAATGACTTTAAAAAAAATATATATAGTGACTATTAAAAAATTGCCATGACTTTTCCATGACCTTTTAAGGTTTTATTGATTTCCATGACTTTTCCAATATCTAATAAAAAGGCAAAATGTCAGTACATATATAAAATAAAAAAAAGTGTGGTGCAATGCATTTGACTGCCCATTTCCAGTGGGACAAATTTTCTGTTTTTTTTTTCTGTTGTAATGTATTATTTAGCAAATGTAATGTTACTTCTTTTTTTTTAAGTACAAGACAGAATGCAAATAAAATATGATCACTGGATGCTGCTCATATTGGACATTATGAAATGCACCTGAAATGTATTTTATTTCAACTAATTGCTAAGACAACATTTCTCCTTTCTATTTAAAGTACTAAAATAACTAAAACTAAAACTTTTACTAAACACGAAAATTAATAAAACTTTAACATAAAAGAATAAATAAAATCACATTCAAAATATTAACTAAAACTGTAATTGTATATAAATAATAAATAAATAAAATAACTGGTCATATGACAGTGTACTGCTTTGTTCACTATGTTGGCTTTTTAGTTCAGTGATTGGCTTGCTGTTCATTATCTTTGAAAAAACTTAATGCATTTTGAATTTTTAATCTAATTTTGTGCAAAAAAATGTTATAACACAGTCCAATGAAAGTGTGTATTTTGGCAAACACTCAGTCATCCGGGTTTTATTGGATACAAAGGAAACACATACATGGGCTAATGATTTTACCCCTATTCAAGAGAGACATTTTTCATGGACAGACTGAGTATTGCTTTAACTATTTTTCTTTTGTAATTAATATCAGAAGCAGTTGAACTGGTCGATGGCAAAATAACTTGACATTTTGCCTCTGAGGTTTCCAAAGGACCCTCACAAATCAATATGCATGTCAATTTTTCTTTTTTAGCTCCTGTTGTTCTCTCTGTTGACCTGAAGAATCACAAAAATCCCCCATCTAGCCTTTTTACACAGCTAAAATTACTCATAAATGAGTCCTTCGCTCCAGCTGAAAGAGGACTGATCATTATTCACAGATAATGACCATAATGGTCCACACAGATGTTTTTGTAAAGCTTCATGTTTAATTGGCTCGCTCTGCTTTTGAACTTGATTGCTTTTTGAATGAGTCTGTCCTTCTCTTTTGGGCAACCAGGAACAGGTTTCATTGCTGTTCGGGAAACAATCATCTTTTCATTAACTGCCCCGTTGATGATCAATAAAATATCTCTCTATCTCAGACCTGCATTGTTGATGTTGGTCTAATGATATGGATGTTTAAGGTTATCCACTCTTTCAGATGTTAATTAATTAAAGAGTTTTCTTTAAATAAAACGTCTTTTGCAGCCCTATTTGCAGAGGATGAATCTTTTAAACCTTTATTTGACTGTATAATTCATATTATGAGATTGAAATTCAAATGTTCTCTCCCTCAGGACAAACCTAATACTTGCATATGAGTCAAATAGTTGCACTATGATAAATAGCATCACAAAATGTCAACAAAAAACAACAAAAACAAACTTTACAGAGCTTAAGCAGTTCCCCCGATGGACGCTTGATCACGATGAGTTGCAAATCCTGATGAGGTCTGATATACCTCACGGCATGCTACCTGCTCGCTAACCAAACGCTGACAATTACCATCTGTAATTAATTGTCATTTGTATTATGCACATGAGGACAGTCCAATAATTGTTCATGATTGCACAATCACAGACTAATTAGGTTGACTTTATCAGCATTTAAAAAAGAAGAGACGGAGAAAGAGAATAAGTGGGTGTTTTTTCTTCATCTTCTGGAAGTAATTGGACTCATAATAGCAATTGAGCTGCAGTTTAACCATTTTTTGCAAGCCAACACAATGCTATTTTCTTTTAGCCTGTTGCTCAGGTGTTGTGAAGTCTGATATTAATGTAAGTTATGGCACAGGTAAAACAACTTTTACATTTATAGTTCTGAAATTACAGTGCTTTTTTGCTGTAAATTGTAGTGCACAACACAATGCATTGGACTAATTTTGTTGTGTTGTGACTTGTTTTCTTTATGTTATGGCTTGTTTCCGTTGTGTTGTGCTAATTTTGCTGCAGCATAATTTACCAAGCCCAGCTTAATAACACAAAACAATCACTAACAGTGGGGAAAATTACTTTTAAGAGTAATGCATTACAATATTGCATTACTCCCTAAAAATTGCATTACTTAGTTACTTTTTATGGAAAGTAATGCATTACATTATAATATACTTTTGTGTTACTTTTTGTCACCTGGGCTGGTCTTGCTTATTTATTTTTAATAAAAAAAAGCTCTATTTCTGGTGATTGCAAAAGCCCTTTTCCGTGAGATTAATAAACTTCAGGCTGAAGAAAATGCCTCAAAGTACCCAATTTCTCTCAATACTGGGACAGCAGAGCTGTGAGTGAACGCATGGGAAAACTAAGTAACTTACATTACTTATTTGAAAAAGTAACTCCGATATTTTCTTGTAAACTGAAAAGTAATGCATTACTTTACTCATCATTTGAAAAAAGTAATCTGATTACGTAACTCGCGTTACTTGTAATGTGTTACCTCCAACACATGATCACTACACATTAATTATTTGAAGACTGAAAATAATTGCAATTAGTTTGTAAAAGTGTTATTAAAGGAACACTCCACTATTTTTGAAAATAGGCTCATTTTACAACTCTCCTAGAGTTAAAGAGTTGAGTTTTACCGTTTTTGAATCCATTCAGCTGATCTCCGGGTCTGGCGGTAGCACTTTTAGCTTAGCTTAGTATAGATCATTGAATCTGATTAGACTATAAGCATTTGGTCATCAAAAATGACCAGAGAGTTTTGATAATTTTCCTATTTAAAGCTTGACTCTTCTGTAGTTACATCGTGTACTAAGACCGACGGAAAATGAAAAGTTGTGATTTTCTAGGCTGATATGGCTAGGAACTATACTCTCATTACAGCGTAATAATAAAAGCACTTTGCTGCCGTACCATGGGTTCAGCAGGAGCAGTGATATCACGCAGCGCCTGAAAGTAGTCCCTGGCTATATCATAACTAGTTACCTAGCTGGGGACTACTTTCAGGCGCTGCGTGATATCACTGCACCTGCTGAACCCATGGTACAGCAGCAAACTGCCTTGATTATTACGCCAGAGTATAGTTCCTAGCCATATCAGCCTAGAAAATCACAACTTTTCATTTTCCGTCGGTCTTAGTACACGCTGTAACTACAGAAGAGTCAAGCTTTAAATAGGAAAATTATCAAAACTCTTTGGTCATTTTTGAGCGAGATGCTAATGGTCTAATCCGATTCAATGATCTATACTAAGCTACGCTAAAAGTGCATTGCATTGTTTAGACCAGCATGTTGCTAGCATGCAGTGCTTTGAGCGCTTTGAGACAGGGAATCATTTGGTGGAGCATTTGGTTCAAGTGAATCAGAGTTTTGAAAAGCTTAGTTTCTCCAGCATTAGCAATCAGCTTCACCACTTTCATCAGAATTTAATTTTTGGAAAGGTGCATGTCAGAGTCAGACTAGGTTCCATGCAGACATGTAAAAATATGATCAATCATTCCAGCTGGGTCAAACTACAAAATTACAATCAATGCAAATGTGAATTATGGTGGCTTATAAAATTCCCTGGCCTCAAAGGTCTCAATTACATCTTTGACACGGCCTGTGGTTGATCAGCCATGGTCTGTTTGTGTATTTTATGCTCTACATAAATTATAAGCCATTGAGCAGATGCTCCATCAACAGCTGTTATTGACAGGGGCACTTTGCAACTAGACTTAAGGATAAATCACAGTGTGCTTATTGACATTTGGAGAATGCCAGCATGGGTTAACCCTCACATACAAAGCTGTGTTCATGCTAATCCAGTTCCTCACGTGTTTTACAGTTTCATTACAGCTGAGGGATTTACACGGATTCATTTGGAAATCGTCAGACTGGAACAGAGATGTCAATGACTGCACAGATAAAAGAGTGGCATTTCCCCAACATGATGAAAACAGAGCATCAAATCTCAGAAAGATCTTCTATCAAGCTGACTTTTAAAAATCTCCTAAATAAAAAGGTGTAACCTTTGAAATTCCCCATTGATTTCAGTGCTTTTCTTCTGTGCCTTTGGGTTTTAATTAAAGTTAAGGGTATAGGGCTTTTTAAAATGAAGGTTTAGCTTTTAAAAGCCGGGGTGAGAGCAGTGCTTCTAGGAATGAGTGTTCATGGCTTATATATATTTTTAATGGACTAAGGTGAAAGAATTTCCTCATTGTCTACACAGATGTACTCTTGGCTTGAAACGAAATTCTTTGAAAAGGAAATTACCTGAGCCGCTGGCGTCTAATGCCAAAGATCGGTTGTGCAGTGGCAAAACTGCTTCAGCATTTCTAAAACAGCGTGGAAAAGTCATGAGTCGGTTACAAAGTCATTTCTAATCAGATGTCTGGAAGTGCCGAATTAATCAAATTCATAACCAAGGCTACAATCTGGTGCCTACAGTTTGAGTTAATTGTTAAAAACCTCCAGCTCACATTCACTTGGTTTGTTTGGATGGTTCATTTAACTGATTCACTGATTTGTTGTCATAACTCTCTAATAGTCTCTGTGAGACATTTACTCTTTTTTTCTTACAGGAACCCCTTAAAACTAATCATATAACAAAGATTGATAAATCTTGCCTTTCTGATTGCATTTGGTTCATCAGTCTCACAGTTTAAACGCTCAAATGTTCTTACAATCAAGTCATTCGAATCAGTTCAAAAAAAAGATTCATTCACATACACGATGTGTTTCTGTAACCTGTGTTTGTTTCTTCAAAAGATAATCCAGATTTTGTTTCAGGCCATGTGAATGTCAGTATGTGCTCCAGGGCAGAGTGTGAGTGTGTGTGTGTGTGTGCGTGCGTGCGTGCGTGCGTGCGTGCGTGTGTGTGTGTGTGTGTGTGTGTGTGGGTCAGGGCAGCACTGTTGGGTAAAACATGGGTTTAATTGTGCATCAAAGTGGATTATAGGACTTCTGGCCATATGTTCCGCACCATGTTGTGGCTGCTGAATCTTGCTTGTTCAAGCCTCATATGGAGTGAGCCATCATGAGCCTTTGAGCAAATCACTTTGCATAATTCCTGTGCCATATGAAAAACTGCAAATTAATGTGACCACTAACAGCTAACTTTCTCCAGATATTATATAAAACATGTTTTTTTGTTTTTTTCCCAAGGCGATTTTTCCTGTAATACATGTGCTGCATGTCAGTTTGGATAAATGTGTTTACTAGATGGCTGCTTAATTTGCAGAGCATTATTAGTTATTTTTATGCTGATTTGGGAGAAATTTATTATATATTAGTGTTACTTTTTTAAGAACTATTCACTGAAAGGTTCTTTATGGAACCCAAATTGGTGCAAAAAAACAACAACAACAACAACAACAAAAAACATTTGGAACCCTTACTTTTTAAGTGTGTATGTAATTTTATAATATATGACCCTGGACCACAAAACCAGTCTTAAGTGTCAATTTTTCAAAATTGAGATTTATACATTATCTGAAAGCTGAATAAATAATCTTTCCATTGATGTATGGTTTGTTAGGATAGGACAATATTTGGCTGAGAT
>JAFVLL020031476.1:0-87502 GCA_021397915.2 Tor tambroides
TCTCTGGTCTGTCTTTAAAATGATCGCATTAGCCAGTTCACCACGCAATTTTCAGCCATGTGCCTCAGTGATACAGGACACAAAAAGCTCTGCTCCTGTTCCCGTTCCAGACATTTCATGTTTGCTCCGCTGCCTTTCATCTCTTTCACATGTAGAACTACTTTCCACTGAGGCTGAGGCCGGTCCAGGGGCGTCTGCCTGGGACGTGCCAGACGGGGATGAGCTCAAACCACAGGAGGCTGAGCCAGGCTAAATGTGGTGTGGCAGAGAGCCCTCTCCTCAGCTTAGATAGCCTGCTCCATTAACAACACATGAGAGAACTGTAAAAGCCCCTCGCGCTCACTGTCTCTTGCCACGGACTGCGGAAAGCTCTTGGATGTGTGTTGCCAGGAAACCACATCTTACAGACTGCATGGCACCCAGCTGGGGAATGGGCACACGTAGCTGAAACACATCTGGATGCACCTGACAGGCAGCGGCAGAGCTGGGGACAGCTAGTCTGCACCCACTGGGAGGTAGTGTGTTGTGTTGTTTTCGCACACAGATGAACCATGCATGGGTGAGCGAAGGCACCAACACGGGTGCAACACGAATAAATTGAAAATAAAGAAAATACATTTTTGTCATTATTTACTTTCCCTTGTGCCATTCCAAATTTGTGTTTCATTATTTATTTTGCAAACACACACTTACTAAATTATGCTTCAGCTGCGCTTCAAAAAAGGACCAAAAAAAGTCCATAGGTCAATGATGTGACATTCATTATTGTCCAATCTATTAATTTATTCAAAAACACATCAAAATTAAATATAAAATGACTTGAATACACCTCTTCTACCATTTGTCCCCTTTTTTGTGTAATGTAATGATTGTATTGATGCATTTATTAATAACATTTGTTTAAATATATTTTACTTTGAAAAATGTTTTTTGTATACACGTATTCAAGTTGTAAAGAAAAGATATGACTTATGACAACACATAAATTACAAAATCTTCCAACTATATTACAAGTCTTCAGAAGCCATACGATTGAGTCTTTTGAACTGAACTTAGTTATTATTTACAGATTCATATAATTTTCACCTTTGCTGCAGCTCTCAAATCAAATACGATGCCCACTGCACGGTTTGAATGTCAGCAACATCAGACGTCATGGGTGATTCATTCAGTCAATTCATCGAACATAGCTAATATACGGCTTCTGAAGACTTGGAACTTAAAGCATGAGTCATATGGACAATGTTTATGGTATATTACAGTGTTGTATGCTGTCTTTTACTATAAACTAATATATATATATGTACTGTTTGATCAGATCATTTAACATTGGTTGGTCCCCTAGCACATAGATTTTTGAGTACAGAAGATAGCCAACTATAAGATTTTGCACTATAGCATAGAAAACTTTGAAATACTAGATTTACTGTAACTGTATGTCTCTAATTCAAAATGAATGCAGGCATCATTCTTCACTTCATACAGCAACGTGTTACTCAAGTTCACAGTATTTGCTGAGAACGCATACAGTTTAAAAATACCTTGATTGACAGCTAGCAAGGGCTCAAGAGATGAATCCCCATATCATTGCCGTACAATATAGGTACGCAGCTTTTTAGCAGTTCTAAGTGAGAAGGACGTCATGTTGGTCACATGTCCCGTGGGTTCCTGATACCAGAGAATAACACAAATAACACACTGAAATCCCATTTCGTGCAGGAAATGAAAAGAGCTGCAGCTTATATTCTCTCAAGTGGACTGCGTGTACTCTAAAGTCTCACTCTTTCACTATCTGCCTTTCAAAGTACGTCCTTGGCAGTGAGCTCTGTTAGTGTGGTGGGATTTTAACTTGAGACTATGCTCTTGATTAGCAACATCCTTCTTGGCTCTCAAAACTTCATAAGCATTTCATCGCAGTGGAGTCTGGGGGACAAAAAGGTTTGTTAAGGGAAACAAATGGCAGTGTGTATTCAAAGTGTGCATTGTTCATTCAGGCAACAGCCCAAGGATGCGCTATGCTAGCCATCCTTCAGAATTCAGCACTAGGTTTAGGGGTCCAACAGGGACGAGCTGCTAAACAATTACCATTGTTGCCGTTAGCAAGAGCTGGAGCCACGAGGCAAACACCAGTCAGTGATTATGCAGAGCACACAAAAAAACCAACACAATATTGTTGGTGACTTAAAACTGTGTTAGGCTACTTGTACAAGGACACCGGAATGAAAGAATAGAGATATTTTTGTCTACAACAATAAACAGCTTTAAGTATCAAGGATTGTACATGTCCAGATGTAATGTCATGACTAGATCCACATGTAGCATGTAAAGGAAAGCTCTGCAGATTGCTTCAGAATGGAAATACTCCCAAGATTCAACACACACAGCAAAACTTGTGTTCATTACATTTTTGGCAAATTTTAGTTGAGATTGCTACAACTAGATGATATCACAGAATTAGTCTAACATACTGTACCATATTTAAATCAACTTATGCAATATTTTGCAGATTTTACCACAAAATCAAACACAAAAATAGCATAAATACTACACCTGGACCTGGGCATGAAAACAGCACTTAAAAACATCAATAAAAATGGTTTTTGACATGTACCACAGTGATACCTGGGTAGAAGGATCATATAAATATTGATAGCAGAGTGCCATGACATTACCATCTGATACCATTACAACAGTATTTTTATTTATTTATTTACCATTTTGCCATCAAAGACTATGACAAATAAATACTACTTACTTTGGATAAAACAACTGCTAAATACATAAATGTAATGTAAATGGGAGACTATGACTTGACAGTTATCTGAAGCAGTTATGCCAAGAAAGAAAAAAATTAAAGTTAGAAAATGGATTCCAGCATTAAAAATAGTTTTCATTCATTTAAATAAATCTGAAGTGCAATAAAATATAAGTATTAGATGGAAAAAACAAACTTAAACAAATGAAAAATAGAAATTATGCCTTGACATCTAAATAAAAAGTGCTAAAACTACTCAAACTAAAACTTATAGTTTACTTTTATAACCAAAAATAAATTATGCTTAAATAATAAGAAAGATTAAATGAAAGTTAATTACTGAAAAATAGGCTAACATATCCATTGAACAGTCTTTACGCAAGTGAAGGTGAGCATACCGAGTCTCAACTACAAGGGTGTGAGTGATAAGACCACCAGTACTGACTGATATAAAGCTGGAAGTGTTGTCAAGTCTTTACTCCAAACTCTCCGCTGATGAGTCTCACTTCTTCTCACCCGGCTGATGACTCACTCACACCCCATCCTGTACTTATCCATCTGTTTATACTTCATGACTACATCCCTGCGTTCCACCAGACGCCAGAGCAGAACGCTCCGCTGAACCCGGCAGGAGTTTTTCACTTCTACTCACATTTGGTTCAAGCTATAATACGTAGCAACAGCAAGTTAACCTTGTGAGCGTTTTTAAAGGGCTGCTCCTGCAGTGCCAATGGTCAAAATAACAGTAGCCCATAAAGTTTCCCAGCAATTTCATTGACATAAATGAAATGTGCAAATCTCATAATGTTTCCATGAGCTGACAAGCCGAGTTTGGGCGTCCAAAAACAAATCAGCAGTCTGGAGCTCACCAGAACCCCAGCATAGAAAAGAAACTGCTTAAACATCATTCAGCATGTTGCTTTTCTATGAAACAGACCTGATTTCATCTGAACTAGGTGTGGGATGAGCAGCAAACAAGTAAATTGATCTCTTACCTGTTTTCAGATGTTGGCAACGCAGAAACATCAACCCGAGGAAGCAAGAGAAAGAAAAAGAAAAGAAAACTGTTAGAATATAAACTTCAAAAAATCCACAATAAACCATCAGAAACAAGTACACAAGTCATTCTAGAAAATAAGTGCCATGTCATCCTCATGTACTGATCGCAACATATAATCATTGCTGTTAATAGTGTTCACCGTCTGTTTGATTACATGACATTAACTAACTGCTTGATTTTTACTGTACATTTCTGCCATATGGACATCAACTTGAGATAGTCACCACTGATAAGCTATTACTAAATATAATGTAGAAACTTTAATTTTCTGTAAAGCTGCTTTGCAACGATTTGCATCGTGAAAAGCGCTATACAAATAAACTTGAATTGAATTTTAGCAAATTTGCACATTTTAATGAAAATCATCATTCACTATAAAACACTGAAGCTGAATTTCCTGTCTTTTACAGTATTCACAGATGATCAAAAATCTCCAGTACAGAGCAGTTTGGTGTTCTATTAACTAACAAAATGATGGCAAATTAACCTTCATGACAGCACAGTTGAGTGCAGTATGAAAGGGTTAGTTGATAGTAGCTTTTTTTAGTTTTAAAAGTACTCATCTTTGAAGCTACCACTTTGTAGAGCAACATCGCATGGAACTGTTGAGAATGAGACAAGGGCTGATTTAACTGGAAGACGCCACTTCAAACAACAGCACAATTACAAAGCATGTTCTTGAAAGTCCTTCAGTGAAAAGGTGTGCTTCTTCAAAGACGGCGTACGTTGATTGACTAAGTAAAAGGGAGGTGTGTCTTTGCAGGTGTTTCGAAATGCCAGACCAACAAAAAGCACCGCAGTCAGTTTTACCGCAGAACAGATTTAAAAATAGCTTATACCAGGTGGTCTTAGCTATCGAGCTGCGTTTTAGCAAATCAATCTACTGCCCAAAACCCCTTTAAAACCACCAAACCAGATCCGTTTGGACCAGCTAACCACTTTGGGATGGTTCCAGGTGTTTTTAAGCAGGGAATTCATGTTCTATGAATGTTTTTAAAGGCCGACTGCTTACACTGCAGTAACAATAGTCGGGCCGGAGACAGCACCTAGTTTGTGGATGATGCACTCCAGAATTCACCTATTATTAAAATACTGTTTTGAAGAAAATGCCACAGTCTTATGATTTTCCCATTTGGAGGAGCAAATAAAACCTAGATTATTTCCATAATTTGCAATATCCAAAGGAATGCTGCATGAAATTAATTCTGTGCAGATTTCATCTACAGCAGGGGAAAGAGACATATAAACTTTAGTTCTCTTTGATACACAGGAAAGCTGCTTCATTTAATCTAGATAAAAAGCTGAACCTTGAATTTTTATATGGTGAGTCATACCATCATGAGGGTTAATGCTGTAGCATATTCTATAAAATCAAAAACTGCACTAAGGCTGTGTTAATAAAATACTTTAAGGATCTACTATAAAATTGTTTGCTCGAATAGCGCATACTCATGCATTTCTGGTGCCTTGAATTAAAATAATAATAATAATACTAACAACCAAATCTAATATTTGCTCTAGTGCTGCATGGCAAATTTTCATGGAAGGATACGCATGTTAGTTTCATTGACATTTATTTAATTATGCTGGGTAACTGAAGGCTGAATCCCATTCAAATAAGTAAAATATGTTAACTAATCAGTGTGCGTGCTCAGATTATGAATGCCTCGAAAGTGACGTGAGCCTTCAGCCTTAGAAAGCCATTCTAATTGTCTTTCTAAATAGGACATTCTGAAGTTGTAAAACGTGCATTGGTCTCAAAGAAACAAGCAACTTCAATCTTAATCTTCTTTTCTAGTGCATCAATACCAATATCGTACTGTTACAGCCCAGGTTTTCTACTGCAGCATGTTGTCCGTAAGCGGAGCTTTTAGAAACTGTCAGAAGAATCATATCTTTGTCAAACCGCATTTGACACACTGTCTCTCACCTTCATTAAAGAAAGATGGTCAAATCAACCAGCTATCTTAGAGTGTGAGATAAGCTTTGAGGAATCAATATCCTTGAGGGTAATTACAGTGACCCCAGATCTTACTATGTTAAATGACAAACGCTCAGCACAACATTCTGTGTGTGTGTGTGAGAGAGAGAGAGAGAGAGAGAGAGAGAGAGAGAGAGAGAGAGAGAGAATGGATGGATTAGTGATACATTGGTTATTTTGTTTGACTGTTGGATTATATATGTGTTTGAGTGAGTTGGTATTGATCTGTTGGTAATAGGTATAGTATAATTTTTAAACAGATGTTAATTTTTTAGGATTTGTGTAATTTTTATATGTATTTTGAAGCATGTATTTGTTATGTTTTGATTAATTGTTTTATATTTTTAGGGTGACAATTTTACCATCAGTCCAGGGACTGCAGATGCAAAGTAGCCTTCTGGCTAATTCTGCCACATTGTACATTTATGTATTATTGATGTGCATGGTCCCTGTCAAATAAACCTGAATAAAAAGAAAGAAAGAAAGAAAGAAAGAAAGAAAGAAAGAAAGAAAATGCCAGTTTAAGGTGGGAGAATGTTGAGCTCATTAATATTAATATTTTGTGTCTGTGCTACCCTGTTACTAAAATACGTCATGTTCGATGAATATTCTTGAGCCACTACCAAGCCAGTTTTATATTTGCTAATATTGTTCAAATTACTTTTTAATATTAATTTATATATATATATATATATATATATATATATATATATATATATATATATATATATATATGCTCATGAAACAGCTTTGCCATCACTGGAATAAATTACATTTTAAAATATATTAAAACAGAAAACAGTTATTTTGAATTGCAACAATATTTGACAATATCACAGTGTTTTTGAATAATAAATGCAAATAAATAATAATTGATAAATTAAAATAAAAGCAGCCTGGGTGAGCAAAAATCTTAACAAATTTTTACGTAGTGTAGAAAATCAGTTGTAACTGTGATAAAACTATAACTGTCGATCGCAAATTTAATGGCTATTTTTCACCATAAATGTAAGTTTGATCTCCTGAAACCAGCAATTAGCATTTGTTATCTCGGTTCATAAGCACAAATGGGCATTTCTTTGTGGACTTCTTGAATATACCTGTCAGGAAACACAAACTCAAATACAAGATCAATGTTCATCTCTGGACTGACTGTATACTCTGGGAATTTAGTAGGTCTAATGATAAATTCTTAGGAACTGCTTTTTTATAGTGTATGGTAAAAAAAAAAAAGCAGTTTTACTTGTTTGAAATATTTTCAGAAGCTAAAATACTAGTGAATTATAGTCTATACTACATAAGTACTATATATATCTAAAATCAGCCAACTAATTTTGGGAGAGCAGGCTAAAATTTTTGGTAATCACAGATACCACAGTACCAGCACCCCGACTTATACACATAAATATATATATATATATATATATATAAATGAGAGAGAAAGAATGAGAAAATGAATAGAGAAAGGAAAGGAAGGGGAAAAAGTACAAAAGTTATAGACGTTTAAGTCAAATCAAACAGTACTTCAGAACCAATTTTACTATCTTGCAAACACATAAAGATTGTAATACAGATGTAGGAAAACTGTCAACAGTCTTCAAATTGTGTGGCTGTACTGTAAGATATGAATAATATGATCTCGTGTGATAAACAGCAGGCCTTCAGTCAGACACTGACATATTGTTTCACATTCGCTCTGCAGAAGGCAATAATTGTGAAGTTAACGCATTTGAATGACAGTGATTAATAGAGCTAAGGGGTTAACTTAGCATGTGCCACTCAAATAATAAAAAGAGGCTGTGTTGTAATCAATCTCCAGACTGTCACTCAGATAACAGAGAATGGCTTCCAGCCAAATGCCAGTAAAATTGAGGTACATGTATTTTGTTCCTGGCAAAGCGAAACATTTAATTGACAGGGTAAACGCTGCCTGTAACCATGATAAACACAATTGAATAACCCAAGGTAGAGGTTATCAAAAACAAGTGCTTGGTTTAATTAATGAACCCTGATGAAAGCTAAAATTGACCAAAAAATAAGTTATGTAATGTTTAAAAGAAAAAAAAAGTGAAGTGTTAAATTTTTATGTCTGCATGGTCCATTGTAGCATTATTTTTTTGTTTTTCTTTGTTCGCTTTCAAGTAATTAATTGGTCTAAAAGTCACACCATGAAATTATTTATGAACACACTCATAAGAAAAAAATGTTAAAAGCAATCATAGCTTCTTTCCTCTTGCTTAATCAGACTTAAAGATGAAGCATGTACTTATTATATTAAAATACATTCTCCTATCACTGTTTAACACCATCAAAACATTGCTCTGTTTATTTTACCATCCAAATGAGCCTGAAACAGCAACACTGGCTCAACCAATAGTGTTAACTTGGTGTGGGACTATCACCATAGGAAGACATGGGGAGTGTTCTATTTGAAAAAAAGTCATTATTTTTGCATTATTTCATCAAATAAACAACAATGTCATGTTTCAGCTTTGATATTAAAATGGAGAACAAAGGAAGTACTGCTGAGCTTCCTCTCATTCTCTCTCTCAAATCTTTCCTCACATCCTGCTAAATGAAATTTAAAAATTTCCTGCTAAATGAAATTTAAAATGCTAATTTTAAAATTAGCATTTTAAAAACTCTGTCTTTACGCATTAAGCCACGTTAAGCGTATTCCTTATGGGAGGAAACGCCGTAATTAAACGCGTTGCGTTCTTATTCTGGACTCATCTGCTTGTCTGTACATCGTATGCTTTATTAATAATGTGTTTGAGTTTGGTTTTTAAAAACAATTTTTTAATGCATTAAGCCAAGCTAAGCGTTTTAAAATGTCCCGGCATCTGGAGATGCCGCCGGAAGTGCCGCTACTTCCGTTTACACTGAAAAGTTCACGCACATCCACATATGAAATCACTTGCATATATATACACAACTAAACCATGCGTCTCTTCTTATCAGAATTGTATACGTTTGTGAATTTTATTTTGTATGTTTGCGCGAGTGTTTTATGGGTGTGTGCGCGCATCGAGTTTATATGTATGTGCGAGTGTTTATAGGTGTATATGCATGGATCGAGTTTATATGTATGTGCGAGTGTTTATAGGTGTATATGCATGGATCGAGTTTATATGTATATGCGAGTATGTATAGGTGTGTGTGCATGCAGCGAGTTTATATGTATGTGCGAGTGTTTATAGGTGTATATGCATGGATCGAGTTTATATGTATGTGCGAGTGTTTATAGGTGTATGCGTGCGTCAAGTTTATATGTATATGCAAGTTATTCACAAGTGTATATGCATTCATTACTAACTTAAGATGTATTGGTATGGATTTCATATTAGTGTGCACATGTATTTCATATATATATTTTGAACAACCAATAGTATATATGTATATGTGAGTAATTTATAGGTGTATATGCACGTGTTTTTTGTATTGATAAGCGAAGTTTGATTTAAATCCTACGTGGCGCCTCATAGGCAACTATGTTCTTGTATATTAATCTTCATAATTAGAGATAAATGAAAATGAGAGCAAAGCTCAGCAACACAGCCGGGTTCTAATTCTGCATGCACAAGCAAAGCAAATTGCATCTACACGCATTCTACGCCCTCCTTCAATCAAAATTAAATCTCTCCACGGCTTTGCTAAGGGAGACGTCGACTAGAACAAGGTACGTGAGGATGGGATGCCATTGGTAATATTCAAGTCAGGGTCTAGTTATGCTGTTGTTTCGTTTATCTATTTAATTAAGCAATTATCCCATTTTTATTGGAGAAAGGTAATGAGTTTGAAAGTAAAGTGAAGCACACCATTAGCAAGCCTCCGGAGTGTGTCTCCTGTTGAAGCTTATGAAGTCAGCTCACCTTTAGACCCCACAGCTTTCCCACTATCCCAGTAGCGTGCAAGCGTCTTCCCCCCAATTCGTAATGCTCATTAGGCCAATCCAAACTGGAACAAAAACATTTGGGGTGCTAGCTAAGGCCATTACTCTGTTCGCTGTCAGACACTCTCAAGGGTTCATTACAGGAAGTACAAATGCCTTTTGTGGTGCTAATAAACACCATTGATCTTTGAGGTTTCAGCATGAGACGCTGACATGCAAAAAAAAAACTTAATGGGACTTCTGAGAGAACAATCGTGTGCTGGGTCAAAAAGCAGACCGCAGCATAATTTCTTCTCTTTATATTTGAACTACTTTTGTTTAAATGAAAGGAATGGCTTAGTATTTACATGCAGGTTCAAAAGTCTACATTCACATTCAAAATCTAATTTAAATTTTGAAATGTTTTAGGATTTTTAAAATTGTTATAAGAAATCAACTGTTCAATTCTTTTGGTCATAATAAAATTTATAATGAGAAAATATATTAAATTGGGGGGGGGGGGGGGGGTTCATTTTGTGCTATGTTATGCATTTGTTTTAAAAACAAATAATGGCTGTGTGGTAAAATGTGATTATAATGGGCAATTTAAACTCACTCTCCTTGTATCTACTTCTGTGGCAACTGCATTAATACCATGGTATCATCACCACACTAAGGCTTTTACTGCCCTTAAGCCAAAGATATGGGGCTGTAAGTTGACAGAGAGCACATCAAAGAAAATTACCTCTCTCACTCTCTGTTTGTACATTTAGTGGCTGGTACGCATTGGCGAATCCATTTTTAGTCGACATTCATGACCTGTCTCTTCATAATGTCTTTTCTCACACAAGCCTGTCGTAAAGTCATCAGCCAGCTATAAAGTATGGACATTGAGTAAATAGGAAATTCATGCATGGTGATAGAGCGAAGGAATCCCGGCCCAAGAATAATGAACAAAAATTGGAATGGTGAAATACATTTTAATGATATTGACAGAAGCATTAAACTCAGAAGGGAGCTTTTGCATGCCTAAGTAATAATATACCCACAACTAATCATAAAGGTAATGCTGAAAATAATAACGGAGAATAATGCTTGTTTTTGCATCAAGCACGGTACGTCTTATGAGAATCATAAACATGTCATGTGATGCATGAAAAGACCTTTAAATGTTGCGTAAAGGTTGCCAGTGTGAAACTATAAGCTCACTTGTAATTAACAGCAACATTAAGCACATTAAAGGCTAATTAATGTAAACAAATCTATTAGTTGTTAAATGGTTGTTTTAAAAAAACATCATGCTAATTTTCTTCTCATTTTAATTGCCATGCTTTGACAGTAAATAAATTAATACTGGAATATTCGTCCTGCATTTCTCTTTATTACTATTACTTTTTTCAATACAAAGTAGATTTTATTATTTTCAATGCAATTTTTTACAGCACATCTTAAAACTGAAAATTTGCCAAAAACGGACCAATTCTCACTATTAACTAGTTGCTTATTAGCATGTCTATCATAAAAATATTGGCTGTTTATTATAAGGTGACCAGACGTGCTACTTCCCGGGGACACGTTCAGCACAGGATTTCTAAATTGCCTAAAATAACCAGGTGTTAGCTGTTTGCGTTGTGGCAATCGATCGTTGTATGACATCAAAGTACTGCGGTACTTTGATACTTTTGAGGAGCGCAAACATCCAGTACCTGGTTATTTTAGGCAATTTAGAAATCCTGAGCTGAACGTGTCCCTGGGAAGTTGCACATCTGGTCACCTTTGTTTATTTCTACTTATATTCTGCATGGCCATATCCTACAGCCCTAATCCTACCCAATACCTAAACTTAACAAGTACCTTACTAACTATTAACAAGTTTATTAAGGGAAAAGTTGTAGTTAATGGTTTGTTAATAGCGAGAGTTGGACATTAAAATAAAGAATGACCTTTTCTCTCCCCGTTAGAACAGAGTTGGGGAAATTTAGCATTGCAGTTAATGGGTTCCATCGAATCAGCCGATAAAAAAAACAATAATTCACAAGAAATCCACATGACTCCAGTCAATCAATAAATGTCTTGTGAAGTAAAGACATTCAAAACATATCTGTATCCATAATATGGCTTTCTGCAGTCAAAAATTCATCATGTCTGAATCAGAAGAGAAATATGCTCAGACCAAGAGACAAGTGAAAATAGTCTAAAATGGTTTTAAACAAATACTGCAAGTCTTTTTAAGTCTTTTTGTAAGTCTAAGGATTTTGTTGCGAGAGGACTATCTGGGGATGGACTTTTTACTAGATGAAGTGTTATTATGAATTATGGACTGGTATTTTGGCCAGAAGCGACGATTTAAAGTTAAAACACCTTAATGTTGGATTAGTTTCCTACAAACATGCAGCTTTTCATTTCAGAAGTAGTTACCTGATCAACTAGAGCAGTGCTTCTCAAAGTCCGGACTGCTTCAATCCGGACCTGCCTCCATTTCCTATTTCAAGAGCACGAATTATATTTCCTACTTTGATAAATGCATGTTAAACTTGTAAATCATTTGTTTAGTTTTTTTTTTTTTTTTTTTTGGAGATGGTCCAAAATGAAAGCGAAGGAGAGATACTGAAACTTTTCCTTCATGACATTTGTTGTCATGACATGCAGTGAGCATATGACATTTGACATAATTGGGCGCATTTCACTGCTAATGAGTTTTTTTTTTTTTTTTGTTATCACTTAGATTATGGCCATTTGACTTTTAGCAGTGTCCAGGTGTTTCCCATACACTATTTGTGGCGGCCCTTCAATGTCAAAACTGACTGCCACAAATATATTTTCCAAAAGATTTATACTTCGTTGAATAAACTGAGCACTGCACATTTCAGAATTAAAATGCAGTGCTGGTGTTTTTACATGAATGTATCTTTGAAAAGAACCGACCGTCTTCAGAAATGCTTCCATGTCATTTTCATTTCGTCTTTCCTGTAATGCCTGATAAAGTAGCGTTTGTGAGCGTGCATATCTTGTGAGTGCAGCGCTTATTTGATTACAGCCGTTACCGGGGAAACCACTATATATCTACCGCTCCAACAGCGCCTCCTGCTGGCAGAGAATGAATTTGCATTTGCATTTGCATTTGCATTTGCAAGGGGGGGGGGAATCGGCCAAACATTTAGGCCAAAAAAATCAGCATTATATATCAGCCATCGGTTGCCCTGATTTCTAAATAGCTGCATGGGCCAGTGAAAAACCCTTGTCAGTCGACCTCTATTGCTGACACTTAAATTAATTGTTTTGCCACTTTTGCGCTTGTTATTAATGTATTTTGAAAGCAAAGGGCAATTAATTTTTTCAAAACATTAATGTTTATTCGTTATGCGTGTTATGTATGTTTATTAAAAACAAGTTTTGTAACCAATTGTTCCGGTCCAGACCTTTGACGCTGATGAAAATTCAGATTTGGACCTTTGAATGTAGACTTTGAGAGCCTCTGAACTATTGGAATTTGGATTACTTGTGGATTTTTGTGGAACTCTCATTTTGCCGGCACCCATTCACTGAAGAGCATCCACTAGTGAGCAAGTGATGTAATGCTAAATTTATCCAAATCTGCTCCGATGAAGAAACAAACTCATCTACATCTTGGATGGCATGAGGGTGAGTAAAGTTCCAGCAAATGTTAATTTTCAGCTGAACTATTCCTTTAAGATGCATGGCTGACAGGGTCAGCGGTACAGCACTTTCCCGCAGGTGCCTCTTTGCTTCTGTGCGGTCCTTACAATAGCAGATATATAACGAAAACACAGTCTGTGTTATCATGTCGTCCTCCCACAGGGACTCCTGTACAACCTCAATAGCCAACAAAACTATTGTTTTCAGCCACAATTATGTTACGCCACATAAAACAATTTTCAAGGCTGGATGCGTTTGTCACTTTCAAAACAACGTTATCTGATCAAAAATATGTGGCCTCGCTCTGATAAAAAAACGCAAAGGGAAGAAACCAAGACGGAGATAAAGGAAATTGTTTTGAGCTTTGGTTTTGCTTTAGGCCTTCAGCTAACTGATTTGGTGTGGTGAAGCATTGTGGCAGTGCCAGATCTCTTTGAAATGCCTCTGACCTGCGCTAAACGCACGCTTAATGTGGAGGTGGATGCCCCTGGCAACTCATCAGATACAAACTGCCAAAACAGAGTAAGACTTGGAGTCCAGACATAGGTTGGGGGTGGGGTGGGGGCACAGACTCTCATTTGGTCCCGTTTCAGTGGTGATATTATCCATGTGTCAAAGCAGATCTGTGGGTATTAGGAGAGCTGAGATGTGATGAGGGATAGATAATCCTTTCACTGGTAAGGGAGAACTCTGGCCCAGATTTCACACAATAGCTTCCCCCCACTGGAATTATTTTGAGTAGAGAACAAATTCCATCATGCTGGGGAGAAACTATGTTATTGTAATGTCACCTCGATTTATTCCCAATACGAAACACCCATTAAACACATTTGATGGCTTAAGACTCCAAAAGGCACCATTAAATTCACTCGAGAAGCTTCTAATCAGTCACAGCCTGTTTATAAACCACTGTAGGCTGTGAGGGTGTATGATTTTTAAGAGAAAATTACACACAATGTGCTGTTATTATGTTGTGGGAGCAAAAGTTACATAATTATTTTAACTGTGTTTAGCACCTGTTATGATGATGCCTTAAGGGAAAAATATAAAACTTCATGGGCCAGACATACTATACTTATTCGGTCAGCACTAGATATTGAACCTTGGAAGTTAATTTCATCATGAAAATATGTAGCTGGGGGCGGTAACAGGTAAAAAAGTGCAGTTTGGAGTCTTGGGTTTCATTGACGATAAAAAGAAGCAGATCAGTCAGTGTTTTAATGCATCTCAGATTCTACCAACATTCTGCAAACTTTTCATCTTCTGCTAGACAGATACATTATGTAGGGAAATCACATTTGACAACTCAGTCCAAATGATTTACACAGTCAGACCAAGTTCTATTTGTGGACACTGTCATGGCACCATATTTTAATATTCATGAGGTGCTGCCTTCGCAAAAGAAGGGCACACACACTCAACATTTTCAAAATGTTGAAATGAAAATATGACATATATAAAACCCGAATTCCGGAAATGTTGGAACGTTTTTTAAATTTGAATAAAATGAAAACTTAAAGAATTTCAAATCACATGAGCCAATATTTTATTCACAATAGGACATAGATAACATAACAAATGTTTAAATTGAGAAATTTTACAATTTTATGCACAAAATGAGCTCATTTCAAATTTGATGCCTGCTACAGGTCTCAAAATAGTTGGGACGGGGGCATGTTTACCATGGTGTAGCATCTCCTCTTCTTTTCAAAACAGTTTGATGTCTGGGCATTGAGGTTATGAGTTTCTGGAGTTTTGATGTTGGAATTTGGTCCTATTCTTGCCTGATATAGGTTTCCAGCTGCTGAAGAGTTTGTGGTCGTCTTGGATGTATTTTTCGTTTTAATGATGCGCCAAATGTTCTCTATAGGTGAAAGATCTGGACTGCAGGCAGGCCAATTCAGCACCCGGACTCTTCTACTACAAAGCCATGCTGTTGTAATAGCTGCAGTATGTGGTTTTGCATTGTCCTGCTGAAATACACGTCGTCTGGAGGGGAGCATATGTTGCTCTAAAACCTTTATATACCTTTCAGCATTCATAGTGCCTTCCAAAACATGCAAGCTGCCCATACCGTATGCACTTATGCACCCCCATACCATCATACCATCTGGCTTTTGAACTGAATGCTGATAACACGCTGGAAGGTCTCCCTCCTCTTTAGCCCAGAGAATGTGGCATCCGTGATTTCCAACAAGAATGTCAAATTTGGACTCGTCTGACCATAGAACACTTTTCCACTTTGAAACAGTCCATTTTAAATGAGTCTTTCCCCACAGGATACGACGGCGCTTCTGGACCATGTTCACATATGGCTTCCTTTTTGCATGATAGAGCTTTAGTTGGCATCTGCAGATGGCACTGCAGACTGTGTTTACCGATAGTGGTTTCTGGAAGTATTCCTGGGCCCATTAGTAATGTCAATGACAGAATCATGCTGATGAGTGGTGCAGTGTCGTCTGAGGGCCCGAAGACCACGGGCATCCAACAGAGGTCTTCAACCTTGTCCCTTACGCACAGAGATTTCTCCAGTTTCTCTGAATCTTTTGATTATGTTATGCAAATCTCATATGTTATGAGATTTGCAAAGCCTTTGCAATTTGACGTTGAGGAACGTTGTTTTTAAAGTATTCCACAATCTTTTTATGCACTCTTTCACAGATTGGAGAGCCTCTGCCCATCTTTACTTCTGAGAGACTCTGCCTCGCGAAGACATCCCTTTTATAGCTAATCATGTTATAGACCTGATGTCAATTAACTTAATTAGTTGTTAGATGTTCTTCCAGCTGAATCTTTTCAAAATTTCTTGCTTTTTCAGCCCTTTGTTGCCCCCGTGCCAACTTTTTTGAGACCTCTAGTAGGCATCAAATTTGAAATGAGCTCATTTAGTGGATAAAAGTGTAAAATTTCTCTGTTTAAACATTTGTTATGTTATCTATGTTCTATTGTGAATAAAATATTGGCTCATGTGATTTGAAAGTCTTTTAGTTTTCATTTTATTCAAATTTAAAAAACGTCCCAACATTTCCGGAATTCGGGTTGTACACGCACACACGCTACTGTTCACAAGTTTGGGATATATAATAAAAAAGTAATACATTTATTCAATAATTTAATATTATAATATTAATAGTAAATTGTAATAATTTCTCACAATATTACAGTTTTACTGTATTTTTTATCATATAAATGCCTTGGTGAGCATGAGGGACTTCTTTTAAAAACATCTTTTTAAAAATCCGACCCCAAAGTTTTGAACAAACTTTTGTGTGTATAAACACACACACATTGACAAATTTTATAGGTTCACCAGTTTACAGACATCAATAAAAAAAAATACAAATCAAAACAGAGATTGGCATAAAGAATTGCAGGGTGGGCTATATCTGTCTTCTAACTGAGGAAAGACTAAAAATATGACATACAAAATGAATAACTGGTGTATGGAGCCTCTGGGAGCAGAAAATATAGCATATTT
This sequence comes from Tor tambroides, assembly GCA_021397915.2. NCBI lineage: Eukaryota > Metazoa > Chordata > Actinopteri > Cypriniformes > Cyprinidae > Tor > Tor tambroides. The sequence continues at coordinate 16,803 of JAFVLL020031476.1, forward strand.
TTGGGAAACAATAAAACTATTCTAAGGGTTATCATTGTTTTGTAGCTGAACAATATTTACAGGAAAAATGATGAGAGAGAATATCTTACATGTTTTTCTTTGTTGGAAGTGCACACTGCAGACCCAGAACACTGCATACATAAAACCACCAGGAAAGCAGAAAGAAGCATGCTTCTGAGTAAACAAATATACTATATTTACACATTTAAACACAGTTTCCACCCAGCATACACAAGACAAACACAAATAAACACACAATGTATTATCTCCTGTATATAACAAAAGTCCCGATGCTTCAAATTATCTTTGCCTCCTTATTTCCTTCCCATCACCTATGCTACTCCCTCAACAGACCCATGATTGTTTACTTTCACCTTTTCAGCCCGCACAAAGATAAACTCTCAAGAAGCAGAAGAAACACGGTCTTAAGAATTGTAACACGGCTGAACAACATTCCTACTGACAAACAAAATCAGTTCTGGCACAAAAGCAAGACTGCTATTGTTCTGAAAATTCAACACTACTTTTGTGGTATTGCTTTTATACAACAGTTTAATAAGTACAAATTTTATATCAAACAACTTACATTACAGGCATGATGTTACCAGTTTCTTTGTTTACTTTCACTATATACAAACAAAGCCACAGTAAAACCATTGTTTGCGTCTCAGAGAGAAAAAACACATTAGTGGCATTACATTCCTGAATGAATCAGTGTTGTGAACAAATCGACTGAGTGAGAGATTCAACGACTTTCTTGTCGCTCCTGAATAATTTAGTGTTTTGCTTTCATACTGATCCAATTCTTCCCTCATAAAGGCAGTCGTTTGTCACTTATTGTAACTACCACACTAATACACAGACTGACAGTCTGTCAGGCTAAACTAAATATAATGCTTGACCAAGCATATTAGACTGAACTATGCTATACTATTATATATACAGGGAATATATTGGGAAAATGATCAGAGAGAATATCTTGCATGGTTTTCTTTGTGGGGGAAAAAAAATCCAAAATGATTGAAAGCAATCGGACAATCAAAATGTAACACTAATATAAGTAATTCAACACTTCATACAAGTGACTTTCCTAAAATCATCTAAAGGTGTTACTCCACCAAGGTGCTATGTTGCTGCCCAGACATAATAGCTGTTCAGAGGGCTTTGGTTGCCTCAGTGTTCTTGTGCTGACTCAATCCCACTATAATGGCTGATAAGAGGGGTCAGGATTGGTCCGCTGGTTGAGGCATGTTTTACTGGGTGTGACATTACAGTATTTGGATTATTTTTTTTGTGTGTGTGTGTGTGTCTCCTAGTTTTCAAAATTTAGACACATTATAAAGAGTTTCAACCCCAAAATAGATTAAAATAGCCAGAGAATACAACTCTTTTTTTCCAAAATATTTAAAGGACTTACATAATGTAAAATCAAATGTTAATGTTCATAACAGAGATACTCAATTCAATGCTGTTCAAAAAAGCACTGCAACAGTTATCTAAACTTTTGCATTGCCTTGAAAAGCTTTTAAAGCTAAATGAATCAATAACTCAGTCATTGCTATTTACAAAAACATTTGTAATAAAAAAAATAAATAAAAATCTGATTTACTTGTCAGGTAAATATCATCTAAAAGTACCATTTTCTAACCTCTAGATGTATGTCAAATTGTGTCAGCGTTACGTCAAACAAAATGTATCGATCAATCACAAAATCAATACTCATAGACGTGCCTCTCCACAGACATGTCAAAATCAACAGGTAGTCCTTGCCTTAAACAAAAGACATTCTATTTCTGTCTTGACTGGCCTAATCATAAAATATGGCAGTGTGAAAGCATGGAGGTCTTGAGTGGGAAACAAGGTCCTATGTAGACAGTGCCAGATGAAGATGTTTACCGGCTCTGTACTGATATGTTCATTCTGATGAATGTATTCCAACTTCAAATCTCTACGTGCCCTTGCAATTTAAAAAGGCACAAAAAGAAAAAAAAAATACATCTGCTTTAGCCAAGTATATGCTTGGCAGTCTCATCCCCATGGTAACACCACATCTGCAGGCAAGGGAGCTTTCCACTGAGACAGCTCATCAGTAATGTTAGTCACACAGTATTAAACCATCAGTAGTGGTTTCAGTACTTCTGACCAGGCGAGTCTCAAACAGTGTGTGTTTGGTGAGACATAAATCATGTTTTCTTCATAAACAGACTGCGCTGAGGTATAGCGGTGTACAAACAGTGAGATGAGACACGGCCAGGGGCATCAACGCTGGCTCAATCTGGCCAACCAATAAAACTGTATTTTCCTCCACCTATACAAGTGAGTGGAAGAAATTCTCTTTCATTGCTAGTGTGTTTCTATCTGTGTTTTGTGATGGCTGCCTCCATGCCATTGCCAGCTGATGACATCTACTAGCGTTTGTGCTGTGACACATATCCAAGCTGTCTTTGTGTTGTTTTCTATGCATGAAGTGTCTACAAGGCAATTGGCCCCTTGACAGAAGAAAGACTGGGAAGCTGAGAAGAATGTAGAGCATGCAGTTTTAAAACGAATGAGTAATGCTGCATGTGGACGTATGTCGACTAGTGGTTTGGTAGTGCGACTGCTGCCAGGACACAAGGCGGTTTCCTTTGCTCATTTTGCAATGATGATACATAACATCTGACTATATGAGGTTTAAATAAATTTGATCTGCATTTCAAGGATTTACACAAGGCTAGTTTACACTAGAAGTCAACTGGTTGGACCATACAGCATGATTGCGTGTGATTTTGCTTTTATACAACAGTTCAATAAACAAATTTATATTGAGGGACATTTTAGATAAAAATGTCTATGCTACTTTGTCAATTTTTGATGTGCCAATGAAAATAGTTTCAAACAAAGCTAAAGTTGATTAACTGTTGCATGTCTGCTAGCAATACATGGTAATGTTTTGCTCTTGGGAAAAAAAAAAATCAGTGTTTTTTTTTTAACAAATAGGTTGAACGAATGATTCAACCCCTCATACACTCTGAATTCAGAACTGCATACTAGCACACTACTCTTACTATTCCTGCCATAGCAAAAAATTGAGCTCAACAACAGTCACTTGTTTTGTTCCTGAATAAATCAGTGTTTCTGAATGAATCGTAGGGCCCTATGATTTCCTGTGATGTGGAAAACTCAGACGGAATCGCAGAATCCAGTCATAAAAATGGAATTTACTGTATAACACGGAATGTCACGGAATTTGCCAAATTTTGGATGGATAAATGAAAAGTAGGTCAGTATACTTAAATCAAAACGCAACATGGACTAGTGTCTGTGAATGTTAAGCTGCAAAATACTATTTAAATATGAATCCTGCATGTTCTGCACGTCTCTGTGTGAATGAATGGCACAGACGTGCAGTTTCATTTACTATACACATACTATACACATACTAAACACATACTCTGCTCTGAGAATCACTTCATGAGCATTTTACCATTTCTTTTGAGAAAAACTATCATCATATCATATACAAACAACTACAAAGGTCTTCACAGCAACCCGTCAAAATAAAAGTGTAGTGAAAAAACCATGACAAATATATTTCTTAATGTAATGATAGTACTACTACTACTACTACTACTACTAATAAAATTTGCATTAAAACATTATGTATGAAGGAATATTTATAAGAAAAATTATTTACCAGAATTTGAGCAGAAAATGTAAATACACAACACAATATTTCTGGGGGAAAAAAAAGAGTAGAAATAAAATAATAATTTTTTTATATATAAATTAATAAAATAATTAGAGATGCTTTTGATTATTAAAATCTAATGAAACCATTAAAATGGAATCCAGAAAATTATTGTAAACACAATTTGGTAAAAATAAAACTGAATTTGAGAAAAAAATAAAACATTACATAGGATCTTAAAATGTAATTTTTGTTAAACTTTTAATAAACTGCTGTTAAATATTGTAGGTTTCATCATTTCAATTAATTAGTCATGCTTTTTCATTCGAGAGTCGAGAAAAAAATTAATCCAGAAAAATGAGGGGGGGGGGGGGGGGGGTTTGGGGAATTAAAAAATTAAATGGATTTCAGGGCCCTAGAATTGTTTGAGTAAATGATTCAGTGACTCACAGACAGACAGTCACATGTTTTGTTCCTGAATCAATCTGTGGTTGTGAAAAAACAGGTTGAGTAAATGGTTCAATCACTGCTTATAAAATCAGTCACTTGTTTCATGCTTGAATGTTTTGTATCTGTTCAGTAAACGACAGTCAAAAGCAGTTAATTACTCTATAAATCAGAACATATAGTTCTCATGAAAATATCTGGTTAACTTGCTTCAAACTAAATTCTTGATTGTGTCTCAAAAGTTTTGATGGTTACCCTGGCAAATCCTGTTATTTCTTCCTAAAAGTGCTCATTGTATCAACCCAACACTTTGTAAACTAAACTTTAAAAAAAAAAAAAAAAAAAGCTGGCCAATCAGATTAGAGCTTGGCAGTTCAATTGAGTGCTTTCTAGTTTTTTGTGAAATATGCATTAGGCAGTCCGCAGGAGTGCTGTCTGAGGCTGAAACTAGGATTTACATAGGCCGATTGGGCCTTTAGAACCAGCCGTAATCGAGTATATCCCTAAGAGACTCAGAACCAAAATAGATCAGATCGAGCTGGAGTGAGTGATTCTATCTTTGGCTAACAGCGTGATGTGAGGTCAGTCCGCCTGACCACAGACGGAGTGTTGGAATGATATACAGAGGTAGTGGGAGAACTTTGCTGGCTCACAAATTACTCTGACAAACACTCTGGAGAGAACCAGCAGACTCTTGCCCATCACCAGTCCAAACAAAGTTGCACGAACAGCTCGCATCCTTCAGTCTAGCGGATTTCTGTGGGGAGGAACTGATGAAACGATAGCAGAAAGAGGCAGCAAAAGAAAATACCCTTTCAAAAAGCTCAAAGCTTTATAGCATTGTGATGTCCCTTGGCACAAATGGTTTACACAGCTTTCGGTGAGGGGATTAACTATCACCTCATGCTTATCTGTACCTTCTTTGCAATAAAGTTAATCCTTCAAAATCTATATGCTCAACCCATAACCAGCAATTACAGTCGGCTGAGATAAACTTCAGAGGTGTTTTCAACAGCATATAAAACAGCCAGTTAAATACGTCTGAAATAGCTTGACGGCATTATACTGTAACAGAAAACGGGGGGTGGGGGGAGCGTTAGACCTTATATGCTGAGAAAAAAAAAACTGCATAGCAATGGCTTTGTGTTTTTAAACCGAAGAGAAGGCTCTGTAAGCAGACAGGTCCCCATTGCATCAAGATTTCAACAGACTCCTCTTGCTGTTTTATTTATTGGATTTTATTTTTTGTCTGGCTGTTTGTGCCACTATTTGTTTTCCACGTCAAATTCAGCTAAGATATTCACAAAGACGCCCAGCGCAAAGCACACACACTGACTTATGGGCACTACATCACAAGTAATGTAATTTTCTTTCAGTAATCCATAGCTATGTGCCTACAAAATCATATTTCTAAACAACTGCATTGGATTCCCGGCCGATGACCTCACTTCCTGGCAGGCAGTGAACCTCGAGCCCATCAGGTCACATTAAAGAAGAAGCAGTCCTTTGATCTCTGGCAAAAATTTCACTTTGGCGTGGGCACTAAGTGAGACGAAGGAGGAAATCGAGGCAGAATGCTCATTTCGAGCTTTCTTTTTAATTAGAGACTGACATTGCTGTTTATTAGCTACACAGTACATTACACCCATGGCAATGCATTACTCTCCCCGTTGCATGTTGCAGGACGTTCAGCGCGCCGCCTTGAATTATGCTGTTCCATTAAGAGCATATATCCACAGAGTAATGTCTTAAGAGGCCGTGCTCCATTCTTCATTTATGCATCCCCAGGCCAACCTTCTCCCAAGCCATCTCTGCAAGGAAGACGATAAAGAAGGTCGTGCAAGGCAATCGCAGGTCTGCTGTTTAACAGGATGAATGCTACAAAATAGTCCATTATTCATGGGGTAAGACTGATATGAATATTGCATAAGTGGGGCTTGAAAAAATAAAGGGAGAAACATGACGGTCAGACTTAAACATGAATAGTGAATCAGGATGTGCGCCTCGAAGACAGAAAAAGACAGAGCCTGGAGGACAGTGAAAAAATGAAGAAAAAATTAAAACCCTGGACTTCATTAAAAACATTAAGACTGTGTAGCATGTAAATTAGATAATCATTCAAAAGTTCAGGGTTGATAAGATTTTTTTTTTTTTTAAATAACTGCTTTCTATTGCAGCTAATTTACTCCTGTGATGGCAAGGCTGAATTTTCAGCTGCGATTACTTTAGTCTTTGGCGTCACATGATCCTTCAGAAATCATTCTAATATGCTGATTTTAGGCTCAGTAAACAATTCTTTATATCATAAATGTTGAAAACAGTTATGCTGCTTAATATTTTTGAGGAAACAGTGATGCATTTTCTTTTTAGGACTCTTTGAGGAATAGAAAGTTCAAAAGAATAACATTTATTCATAGTATAAATTTTTGTAACAATGCAAATGCCTTTAACTATAAAAATCGAATGCATCTTTGCTGAATAAAAGTACTAATTTCTTTAAAAAAAAAAATTCAACAGTAGAATATATACAGTGCAGTATATATCACATGCTTACAAAAATATCACATCTATTACTGAGCCTGTAAACAAAGATGAACCATCATCCCCCGCTATTGTATATAGAAAACAACTTTGAGAAATGTCATAAGCTATATGCTGCCTCTGAGCCGATGTGATTAGCTTGCTACCATTCTCCTTTCTCACCTGAGAGAGTAACATCTAGTCTCTTTTGTAAGAGCGAATACTGAAATAGGTAATTACATGAGCTAGTAAACAAATACATGAGCAGCCCTTGTGCCTAAAGAACCAGTATAATGGTTTTATAAAAATACAGCTTTCAAAAAGATAAAGGTAGAGTGGGAGACAGCGACTGAGAGATGAAAAACATGCATTAACAGAAACGGAACAAATAGGCTGCTTTAATGAAGGCATGATGGGGAGACTTTCTGGCCCAAATAGAAATCTGTTTTACATTCACATCACTCTTGTTTAAGACCAAAATAGGCTCAAAGTTTAAAGTTTAAGCTGAAGATGCTCTCTAGCAGCCAGCAGTAATTAGCAAAGCTGTTAGGAGGTTAACCGTGATATTTTACAAACTATCCAAATGATATAAGAAACAGTTTCCTGCTCAGAGTTTAAATGCTACAAGGTCCAGATTTTGAACAGTTGAGATCATGGTGCAAGTGTCTTTTAGAGCTAAATGAAGTGCTGCAGTAGATGTTTGCGACACAAAAAAGATGCGCTAATGGGGTATGTTAAAAAAATAATAGGCCTACATTATATCATATACTGATTTCCGTTCTAAGAGATGGTTCACCCAAAAATGAAAATTAGGCCTATCCCACGGTTTACTCACCCTCAAGCCATCCTAAGTGTATATGACTTTCTTTTTTCCGATGAATACAATCGGAGTTATATTAAAAAATGTCCTGGTTCTTCCAAGCTTTATAATGGCAGTGAATGGGGGTCCAGATTTTTAAGCAAAATAAAGTGCATCCATCCATCATAAAAAAGTGCTCCACATGGCTATGGAGGGTTAATAAAGGGCTCCTGAAGTGAAGTGATGCGTTTGTATAGGAAAAAATCCATATTTACAAATTTATAAACCGTAATCTCTAGCTTCCACCTACCTGTAGGATGGCTTGAGGGTGAGTAAATCATGGGGTAATTTTCATTTTTTGGTGAACTATCCCTTGAAGGTGTAATTACAGACAGACAGATTTCATTTACTAATTCACACAATATGGGACACAAAGACAGAGAGTGCACATTTAAAAAGTGGAATGATCACGGTCATGACAGAATGATTTTACAGCATCCAAGAAAGCTAAAACCTGACTCGAAAGCATAAAAAGAACCTCTCATGGTGTCAAAGTCTTTGGAATCTATGCTATCGACAAATTTAGCAGCCCGTGACTGATGCTTATGGATAAGTAGTGGCAAGCAAATTGTATGGGTCAATAGCTACAGCAAGCGACAGAGCCAAATCTTTCAATTCCCTACCAAGCCTGAAAGTCGTTAAATATACAAACCATGAACTTAATGCGGCACGAGACAGTTTTATCTTTGTGTGAGAGTTGTTGCGCTGTTCCTCTGGGTGGCATGTGTGGGTGTGTGCTGTATGTTGGCATGTGTATGCGCATTTACTACCATCCGCGGCCTATCGATTTTACTGTCACAGTTATATCTAGTGACTCGCCGGCTAGGCAGAAGCCTCTCTGTGGTGAATAACAAGAAAATGCTGAATAATGAAGCAGACGGTGAAGGAGTTTGAGGTTTCGGTCTGGAACACAAAGTTGCCTGGGGTTACAAGGGTAAAGACAACTCTAGGTTGTTAGGATGGCTGATGGGACCGGACCATGACGGAGGAGTGTCATCCAAAAAAATTAAAATAAATAAATAAGGTCAGAGGGACAACACCACAAATCCTTACTGGCTCACATATAAACACGCAGTACAGACACACAGGGTCTGCCTCAACCCATTGCTCACCCTTCTATTGACTGTTTATGTGGTTACAGGGTACATTATCGATTTGTCTTAATCAGATTTAAATGAACAATTATTACGCCGAGCTCTAGACAACAAGTAAATGTCACGGTCTGAAGCATGCAGTTCCGTATTAATGATTGCATTTATTTACGGCACTACCTAGAGGCCAAACCGTAAACGCTCTCCCTTCCCCCCTCGTTTTCTCACTCTTAGGTACCGTCTTACTCAACCGAAGTGTCTATTTTCTGTAACACCCCATACCAGCAAGCCACTCTCTGTGTGAGATCATCAGGCTGACAGTGACTTAATTAGCTATTAATTTTCCATGTACACAATTATTAATTTATATCTTAACTGAACCCCTGGTAGCAGCCAACAAAAAACAGCTAAGTACATGAGCGGGGGAAGGGAGGTGCATTGTCAGCGGTGTTAAAACCTAAAAATAAGGCCTTTTTTGTTGCAACCCACAGGACATTTCTATTTCAGTATCACAGAGAGCTCCAATTTCCAATCAGGCCTCAGCAGACCAAGCTGGGGGAGATTGAGTGTGATTGGGCCTTGTTTTTCCGCTGTTTCACTGCATTACAGTTACACAGCAAACCACACATAACCTGACATATGAGCCTCTATGGGGAACCAAACAGGAATCAGCTGAGAAGAACTGCTATGAGACAGTATGAGATAGAAAAATATAGTAAAAGGGATGTAGTTTACAACACTGATGGGCCCAGGGGTTTGTCTGGTCTGTGGATGTTATTATGATGTGGGGAGATACTAAGTCACATGTTTGGGAACAATATACTCTCTTTTCGTGCTCTGGAAACCTTGATTCTGATTGATCAATTGGAGGAGCAGTGCTGCTAATGGATGGTTGTGAATAAAGAGCACAACAGCTCTCAAACACTTTTTATAGAAGTATTTCTCATTCATTTTTCCCAGAGGATTTTTAAAATGTCTTAAGAGTTATGGGCCATGAACCAAACCAACCAGCTACTAAGTCAACCACATTACAAACTTTCTACAAAAAAAGTAGAAATACAAGAATCCCATGAAGCAATGTGAATTATATAATCAAAAACATTGGAGAAATGTAAATCTATTGATTTAAATATCTTTATTATATCTATATTATACATATTTATTGCAAAATATGCGTAGTATGCATACAAATATAAAAGCTGTTTGAGAGTGTAAGGAAATTTACTCCATTACGTCATTTGTAGTTTTTCAGGGAATTGGGTGGGCACTATTTTTTTCCCCACAATTTGCTTGTTTTTATTTCTTTGCAGAATCATGGATATTGTAGTTTTTCACCAGGAATTCTGCTGTTGAACACAATTTAAAAAAAAATGAAAAGTATATTCCATCAATTAACAACCTTGTAGCTCACAACAGGTCTGTCTTTAAAGGTTTCATTCCATTACTTCCAGAACCCAGCTTTTGCACTCTATTGTTACTCTATTGGTTTCTTACAGTTCATAGCTGTAAAAGTGAGGTAATACAATAAATTGTAAGGTCAAATCACTATTTTATTTATTTATTTGGTAACTGGCAGGGTAATAGGTGGGATAACGTATAGTCCAACAGTATTTCTTATACAAAATGAACCCCTTTGGGCCTTTAAATCCTGATAACCCTTGTATTTTTTGTTAAAGATTTGCTAAAGTACTTTATCTCTTACATACTATATAAAGAAAAACAGTCAAAAACTGTCAAATACAATCATATGAACATAAATATAAACATATGAATATCAAAATCAATGTACATACCACAGCATCTGATACATCTCTTCCACTGTTCTTGTTCCATTGTAAGAGTGAAATAACACTTTTATATGCATTTAATGATTTAATGATCAGTTTCCCTGCTGATGTTGGTCTGGGAGCATTACGGTATTGTGAATATTTCACCTAACAGGGTCATTTTTCTCAGTAATGTTCATATTCATGTACAGTATCATGTACTGTAGCTATTAGCCTGTATGAGTAATGCTGACCCCTTTCTGCACAGGAGCAGAGCCTATTAATTGCACATAAAAGTCTGGCAACATATGAGATGCTGCAGTGCCTGCCAATGAAAAACAGTAGTACAGTCTCAGAGAGGTTATTAAAGCCATTTGTAATTCATGCCATCAGAGGAAAGCCTATTGGAAAGATCCTTAACTATTTTTCACACCCAAAGACAATAGAGAGAATATTCATTCACGGTTTACTTCCATGGACCACATTATGGACAGATGCCTGACATTAAAAAAGAACCACAAGTCATTTTTCACCATCAAAATGATTCTCATAAATGTGACATCTCGCATATGACAGCGTTAATTGAATGCATTTAGATGCTAATGACTTTACAAGACATCTCAAATTAGGACAAGAGCATTATGAAGCACGGTTCCAGATAAAATCCTAATCTGCCACAAATCTAATCTCAAAATAACTGCTGTTTAATTATCCTGGTTAAGTCAGGCAGAATTAGCACTGTAGCAACTGAACACCAGCAATCCGCCGCTGTTGTAAGTTGAGTCATCTGTGTGTAGGCGACTGCTACATGTAGGCGGCCCCTTTGAAGTTAGTTACCTTGAGACAATATGAAGTGCCCATGGATTCCTCAATGAAAGGTTCAATAGACAGTAAGTGCAATCCATCACCATTAGAAGCTTCACAGAAAGGCTCAGGGCAAAGTGCTTGCATCATTGTTTTCTAAGCAGCCATCATTCCTGAAGCCCAGTGTGCTCAGACAAACACTGCTATCCGTTAGAGGTACCAGCCTATTCTTGGGATTCAACTCCCTGGGAGACTGTATGAGTCTAATTGTAGCTAGTGAAGCCAGGCTGGACTGGACTGAGCTTGTCATTTGGACAGAACAAGAAAAAGAAACAAGTACAACTTCGAGTACAACTTGGAAACTTGAATTTGGACTTAGACCATTTGTGGATGATTCTTCAACTCTGGACACTTTTGGCCCTGTGAAATTTTACAGACAACTCAAACAAAATACACTTTGCACTCTTTTATTCAGTTGTGTCTGCAATGAATCAAATACATAAATCATTTGTGTCTTTCACATTATTAAAAAAAATAAATAAATCAGAAATGTTGGCCTAGTAACTAACTGACATAAAATGAGTTTAAGTTGAGGTACTAAAATTAATAAAACTGACATCCAAATAAACACTAAGCTAATTCAAAATATACTAATAAAAACTATAATAGTGTAATAATAACTCTGAAGCAGATTGACTTTCATTGCACGGACATATATATAATTTCCTTCAAAATATCTTCTTTTCACACTCAGAAGAAAGAAAATCAGAGTTTGAAATGACACGAGGGTGAGTAAATGGTGACAGTTTTCAGCTGAACTATCCCTTTAACATTTGCACATATGACCTCATATGGCCTTGTAGTTTCAGACAAAACTTTCACTTTTTCTAAGGATATAAACACTCCTAGAGCTAAAGAACTATGAAGAATTGCTTGGCACTGTGGGGTTCACTTTGACTGCTAAAATTATCATCTAATTTGAATAATCTGTCTGTATCTTCCTTATAAATTTATGATGTTGTCATATTTTTTTGCTGCTTTTTTTCAACGGATGTTCTCCAAATAAAAGCACTAAACATTTCCAGAATAGCAAAACATATTATTGGACCATGAGCAGATCACTGCTGAAAATAGAGCTGAAAACTGTTGTTGTCAACATGTTGACCGCAACACCTGAGAAAACTGTTTTGAGAAAAATAGATTAAATGTTAAACGTAATCAGCCGAATGAGATGGTAGGCGATAAAACAAGAGTGGGAGGTAATAAGAATAAAACAAATTCAGCCGGAAGAAACAAGGAGTCAAGGATCACAGGAGAATTAAGAAAAAAAATCTAGCAATGAGGGAACGCAGGGCCATTCAGTTGTCAGCCAGGATTGTGGAGCAATTGATGGAGAACCTGTATTGTGCATTAATGGATCTCTGTGGAGCCATGGAACAAAAATGCCTCTCAGAAAACAGACAGAGGAAATGAAAAAGTCTAATTTGCTATTGAAATGAAGAGCGAGGAGATTCAGCTCCTGTCTTACCTTGGAATATTAGCAATCGCATTTCAGACCAATGCTTTTAGCACCCAATGAGTGCTGGATGAGTAATGCAAAACCACTATAAATATTTGCTACATTGCGAGATGAAAAAAAACCATCTACCATTTCCAAATGAATAAATGCATTTCCCCTAAAACTGATGGTTTTAAAATGGATGCAAATCCTCCCTCATACTTACAGAATCATTTCATCCCTTTCGTTTTCATAGCTGTTGTTTTCTCACCTTCTGCCGCTATGAGAACTTCCTCAATTCTGCGTTTTGTCGCCATATTTTCTACAAGCAATTACTTTGTACGTATCGCATATAAAAAACTTTACTCAAACAATAGCACACTTGAAACCATCTAAACCACATGATGACTATCTCTTCGATTTGCTCATGCAATCTTCTTTCCACTTTAATCGTTGTGTTTATTTACTAGTATTTCCACTCAATTAAATGCGTTTGGCAGATCTATGCACTTGGCTATTCCTAAAGATTACACAAGCTAATCTTTTCATGGCAACTAATAGCATAGCAAGTGCACTGCTTTCATTGTGCTCTTGAGTCACTCTACTATGGAAACGAGAACGTATTTGAATTCCGTGCTTCGATTTCCCTCATACCCGCTCGTTTTTTTCATCATATCATGACTTCATCAGAAATAGCCCTCTCATTTTATGCCTTATTGGCTTAACATTTGGAGAGCAATGAGGCATTCACACAGTGGCTGGAAGGGAACTGGTGACCTGGTAAAGGCATGCTATCACAAGCCAATCAGTCAGCCAGACGAGGCCCCTAAACCTATGAACCCACAGGATTACCGTCGCACGGCCCCATGGGGCTCGAGCTAATATCTAGCTGCCTACCAAGCCTTCCCACATAGGGTCCTCATTTGCCTTCCACCCCCTCTCGCCGCCTACTGCTAAACATAAATAATCCCGCAGAAACTCTGCAAATTATTCCCCACAATGCCTTTGTGCGCTCTATGATTTTGGTGCTGCTTCATCTGCATAACCGATATTATATCCCTCCTGCTCCCTTTCGTTTCTGCTTTCATTTAGAGGGCATGCGAAGTGATTCATGTCATCGCAGGCTGCTTTAGTATTTTTGCTCTTACTGTTCCGATCACTAGAGACTCCAGAGAATACACAGGCAATTCCTCCTCCTAAAAAAATTTATGAGTTTAGACAAGCCAGGCACTATCCTGCTGACCATATAACCTTTCAGAAAACAAAACACACAAACAAAATAGTCTTTAATGACTGATTTAAGTGATAAATCCTCTTAAGGTGATGTTGAGTGTGTAGAAGGCAGAGTTGTGCCCTCTGCTCATTAATTTTGATTAGAGCTGGGATCCGAGAACCAGTTCCATTAAAAAAAAGGATCTTACAAGCTGTTTTTTCTTAGGGGTGAAAACATACAGGGGGACTAATGAAGTCTGATTTGAGCGAATGACTCTTTTTAGTAAGTCAAAACCATATAGCATGACTTTTGGAGTCTAATTTTTTAACTAATAAGACTCTCATGAGCCAGCTCTTTTTAGTGAATCTAAAACATACAGTGCAACTGTTAAAGTCTGACTACCAAGCTAGTATATTCTTACGAGTGAGTTCTTTTTAGTGAATCGAAACCAGGTAGCATGACTTTTGAAGTCTGACTACCAAACTAATAGATTCTTTTGACCTGGTTCGTTTTAATGAATCGAAACCATACAACGCAACTGTTGGAGTCCATTTCCCAAGCTAATAGACTCTTATGAGCTGGAAAGTAATTAATCTTGCCATGTCTGAATCAAAGCAAATGTATGAAATATGTGCTTTTAAGAGTTACTGAAATGATTCTATCCTTTTCCCAATATTTCTTCCTCAAAAGAATCATTCACAAAACGGACACAGAATCATTACATTTCCTACATCATTTCAACGTCTAGTTTTGATAGATTTGTCTGTCAGGTTAATGTTTAAACAATGGCAAGAGTCAGAAAGGTCCAATTTGTGTGTCTTGAATTCTTGATTGACAGTGGGCAAGCATAATACCATTAAGTGGCACAACAAGCCATCTTCTGTTCACTCAACAACACCTTAAAAGCATTTATCGCTGAAATCAGTCATTAAAGACCCCGTATCCAATAGCCCCTTGAGAGTTGACAAAAAGATAGAAGGACTAAGCCATCAGCAGCTGTCGTGTGTATGTAGCGTCAGCCAACACTTCGCATTGACTTTATATGTGTCATTTAAATGTCAGGAGATAAAGCAGGAATTTAATACCTAACAGGAAGTCAATAAAGGTTAATTAACAGTGAGAGAGAAATACATGTCGAAGGCTCATAATAAAATGGCAGATGGAGGAAAATATCTTCCTCATTATAAGTCCATAAAGGTTTTTTTTTTTTTTTTTTTTTGCACCACTGATTTGGAATTCTGTGGAACACTGTGAAACGGACTCGAACATGGTAAAATGTGTTAAACAGAGCTGAGAGTAGCTCTTTGGTAGCTGAAAGCATAATCAAAGCATAAAATATTTTTTAAAATGTACAGTCAAGGGGTAGAGGACAGAATTCCACGTGGACCGGCTTATAACCACTACCGTTCAAAAATGTGCCATGAAAAAGAAGAGTGAATGAGCAAAATATGTCTCAACAACTGCAAACGTACACCAATCTAATAATAATAATAATAATAATAATAATAATAATATATTTACATTTAAAGCTATAACAATATTTAAAGCTTTTAATCAAAATGAAAACAAATGACAATTGTCGACCACAATAAGTGGATGATAATCTTACAATAAGGAAGTCTTAAACCCTCAGCATGTCATTTCCATCCATCTTACTCCCTGACATAATTGCATTATTCTGCACATTTCACATCACACAGAGGTGTGGATTCACGGCGGGAGGCAGCAGGTGTCCATCCGTCTCACTGAACATCACTATGACAGAACTTGACATGAACGCTACAGCAGGGGTGAGATACAGTTTTGATTCTGCATTATTTTTACACTACTGTTCAAATGTTTTGGGTCAGAAATTAACTTTGCTTATACTACGGGGCCGTTGAATGCTTGAATCTGATTGGCTGACAAACGTTCTAAGGTGTGCAATTATTTTCAGGGAAACGCATGGCGAACGTAGTTCCAGGCACCGCATTACATGTCCATATCACTTCGCCAAACGATTTGCGTTATTTCAAAGGTCCTTACAGCCTAAAACAGCAAAAGAACAAAAACCCACAACGACACTGGCCAAACAAATAAATATAGTAAACAAAAGGATACAATCGACAGATTATATCCATGTTTTTGCAACAAAATTACACTTTATTATGCACAGAAAGCACATACTCTATCTCCCGCTCTCTCTCCCTCACAGACGCACACAGTTTGCACACACGATAACATAAGCGCTAATGTTGTTACTCCGCTTCGCGTCGTGGCTGCATCACCACCTCGGGTGTGCATTATTTTTCTAATAATTCAACGGCCTGTCGTCAGTTATTCCTTACTTATTTATTTAGCAAGGACACATTAACTAAATGGTGTTCTTTTGAACATTCTATTTATAAAACAATACTGAAAAGAAAAATGTATATCTGTCCACACAAAAATATTAAGCAGCACAACTGTTTTCAACATCGATAATAATAAATGTTTCTTGAGCACCAAATCAGTAAATTAGAAAGATTTAAGGAACATGTGATCATGTGCGTGGTCGATATGAAAAATGATCACTTTATACTTGGCCATTTAAAATAAATTCAGATCATGACCGTATGTACTTGCTAATAAAATTTTGTAGGTCAAATGGGCTCCCCGCATGTCATGTGGAGTGTTTTAAAGTTTTTCTTCAGCAGAACATTTGCAGATCTTTCCCGTCTCTAAGATCTTTCCCGAGTGTTACAGCCTCATTAGAGGACTGTGGCAGAGTACTTGTTTGATTCACAGGTTTGAAAAGGCCTTTCATGTCACTATGGAAAAAAGACGCAAAGAATTGGAGTTAATTGGATGCTATTTGGGTGCTGAAGCAGGTAACTATGGTGTTCTATGGGAGTGAGATTTATGAATAATGAGCTAAAAGGATGTATCGGCAAACAAATACTGCAGCCAAACACACACACAAAAAAAACAAGTCAAATGAGTACTGCAAAAACAAGGCAAACATCTAGCCATGACAGTGCAACATCCGGCCACTGCGCACCACTATTAATCTTCATTCACAGTTTGAGACGTAGCCAGGCTATGAGGAAACTAGCCCTGCTACATTTGTCCTTGAGCACAGAAATGCACACAAATGCAGAGCAGAAATATATAAATAAACAAAAGAAAGCCAGACTATAGAGACTTTAACAAAAGTAGACCAGTGACCCCCAGGTCTTGGCACATTGAATTTGAACCTGAGGTTTGTAGACTTCTGTCTCAGGTTCATTTTTTTTCATTTGACATGATATGAAATGTATTTTGCCACGCATCGAGGGCATATGAAGAAAAAAAAAAACATCCCTGGACATTTGCCTCTCCTTGGGAGTGTGACCCAAATCAAATCTGTTAAAATGATTCATATTCCCCACGAGATTCTTCCTGCCATGTTAACACGGGCTTTTCATCACTATGCAATAGTCACCACCCTGTATGTGTGAGGCTGCACGCTCCGTTGCACACTTGCGATGGGATTAAGTATGCACACTGCGTCTCCTGAAAGAGGACAAGGATCAATACCCCTGCTATCTTTTCTCTCTCTATTTCCTCCGACCCGCCGTTCCCTCCCTTTAAACACACCTGACTTATGCATCATGGCACGGAGCTGTCATATCGAGAAAGCTTTGTTCATGTTAAAAGCATGGCGAGACATGTATCTGATAAAACAGGGTCTGATTGTTGGTTCCAGTTGACTTTTAGCACAGACTGCCATAATAGTAGATGACTCATCGCAGTTTCCGTACCCTGATAATCATGGGTAGCCCATTAGAGCGGACAAGATGAGAGCAGCTTCCGGACTGAGAAAACATCATTAGTGCTCAGCAGCATCACACAGATGTGCTGGCCCACTGATCTCCTTCACTGGCTCCTCTGATAGCTCAACTCTTTTTTGGCCTTTAATGGTTCTGAGGGTTGCAAGGTTGCCCACAATAAGCTCATAGGAGAATAACAATGCTGACGTCTTGATTTGAAACACCTCATTGGCCTGTTTACAGGATTGTTTGGGGGTAGGGATGGATGATAGGGATGGGATAGATGGTCAACAAGTTGACTAGGAGACCACTAACTGTCTTGTTGAACAGTGAGGTGTTGAGGTCGATTTTACCAATAGCTAAGTAGGACCACACTGGCCAATACCAATTAATCAACCAACAGTATTTAAAATGGATACTGAAAGAAAAATGAAATAGTGCTTCTACTATCTTTAAAAAAAAAACAGTACTGAACCATACTTTTTTTTAAGTTCGGTGTTTAAAAAAAAACAAACAGAGCAAACGGAAAGAGAAAGTGCAACCTATGTTATAGCTCTCTATATGAAGCATACAGACTTTAATAGAGCCAAAGAAAGACAAACGTTTCACAGAAAAATGCTCAATACACAATTTTACAGCCTAGCGTGAAGTCATTATGTATATTAACAATGATTTGGGACAAATATAGTGCAATTTAATGGAAAGCGGTGTGAATGGCGCTCTGTGGTGCAGCAGGATTTATGTCGGCTGAATATGGCTTTCTCATGTCTCAGCTTTAAATCTGCAACCTAACAAATGCAACCTGGTCTCATAAAAATATGTACCTCTGTGCACTTTCTGCACGACACCGTTTTACGTACCTTACTGCATGTTTCGCCGCAGTTTCAAAGAGAAATGTCCACTGAGTGGCGCTAAAACACAGGTTAAATACGTGAACCCTGGCACGTTTTATTATGTTGATATAGGTACGTATTGCTGTGTTTTTATTATGTTGCTACAGGTATGAATTGCAGAGGTTCAGAATTCAAATATCCGGGGTCTGTCCCTAAACGTTAATGCTCTATCATGTTGGAAATATGCCCTACACCAAACCCAACCCTAAACCTACTCGATAGTGTTAACAAATGCAAAACTGGTATAAAAACGTATTTGTTGATGCATCTGTGCCATTTCAACTTCCTTTTATGTAGATTTGAAGTGTTTTGTCAAACCATAGTTACAGGGGATTCGATTCCATACTCCGTGAGCTACCGAACAAACCTACCGTCTATGAAAACTCATAGATAAGAGGCTGGATATGTGTGATGCTAACATTCCAAAGTATCAGTTTTCAAATCTCCCAGCATATTAATATTGTTTTGAAGTTGTAACATGATATTCTTAAAGTAATTGTGCGAAAAATAGGCTTTATTAATCAAAACTCTGTAAATTTGTGTGAAAAGGAGTAAAAGGTGTCGGAGTTTTATTGCCTCTAGTGTTTGTGTCTTTTGGAAACTGAAACTGCAGAAATATTATGTAGTTATTGGTACGTATTTCGTGTCTCGCTAAAAAGTGCACCCAGGTACGAAAATGCCATGAGACTAGGTTGCGCAAATGCATTAATTTGACCAGCTGGATATAAACTAATGTGAATACATGGCAACAATTTTAACATTAAACATTTTGTGTTTTGGTCACATTGATTTAACTGCTAGATAATACTAATATTCATGTCCTCTCAGCCTTGAAAGCAAACTGCTGATCTTTCTCTACCGATTCAACATCTAGTCAACACATTAATTAGGGCCTACATAGTAATGGTATGAAAACATGGACTGTAGTATACTGTATACACACCATTTCATTGTTGGGACAATTGTCCCACTCTGTGCAACGCACAGTGTTACATGTCAAAGCATACAGTGCGAAGTGTCAGTGATTTCCACCTCTAAAGGCCGCTCTCATACTGTCTAATGACAGCTGACCTTCTCAGCCACTTTAGCAACAGACGCAACCCGGAAAACTATCAGCATGGATTTTTGCAAATAGCCGATAGTTCTGGCAATCAACTATTAGTGCCGATTATTTGGCAAAACCGATAAATCGGTCTAACTCTACATTCTTATCCACTTTCATGTTTAAGCGTTCAAATTTGTATTTATATACTACTATTGAAGTTTTTTTTTTTTTTTTTTGAAAAATTAAGTTTTTCAAATATCATAAATTAAAATAACTCTTTTGTATATTAATATTAAAATCTAATTTATTCCTGTGATGGCAAAGCTGAATTTTCAACAGCTGTTACTCCAGTCTTCAGGGTCACATGATATGTATGCAAAATGGACCCTGTTTTTGAACTCAAGAACACATGAACATCTGCCATTAAATGCATGTATAGTAAACATGATCCTAACCATATAAACATCTTCCTTCAGACAGACTAGTTGATTATGCAAATGTGTAGTTTTGCAGATCCTTAGTTCGGAGCCCCTTCTGACTGACTGACTGCTTATCCGCACACACCCCTCCTTTCCTCTTCCCACACCTCCATTAAATGTTGGTAAATATTCCCTGATCTGCCTGAGACGCGCCGGTGGTTGTATAAGAGCAGATAGTGATTCATTAATGTGGGACAGATTGGCTTTTTGAGTTTGAAAAGGGGAGATCAAAAGACCCTTTGAAAATGAGACCGCACTTTAAAAAAGGCAAAAAAAGAGACTGCTACACAGCCGTCTACCTTTGTGTTATTAAAGCTGATAATGAAATGACACGGCATTGTAGCTCCTGAGCAGAGGCATTTAAAGAGCACTGCTACTTGACATGCTGTAGCACCCTTATTTGGGCTTAAAAAAGGCCAGTAATGATTGACGCGCGAGAGGAGGGGTGATCGCAGTGCTAGAACGGCTCCCTTTCACAGACAGATAATTAGGATTTAGACCCCGTCAGGCCTCTGCCATGGATGATAATGGCTTGAACTGTGCAGAGCCATGAATGTTTGCCACATTCATCACTGCTGCCTAGCCGTTGCCAGATCAGCCTGATATATTAAACAGTGACACCTATAGACTCTGATAAGGAACTGCACGACTGAAAAATAATGGGTACACAGGGTTTCCTCGGCATAGACAGCCAAAAACCCCTTAACATATGGGCTCCCACGACTTGATATGGGCCGATAACCTTCGTCCACCGCCAAGCACTGCGGTCGGGGTGCAGTTGAGGTGTTTTTACGATGACCGTGGGTGTTTTTTAATGAGCTGCTCTCAGCTGCCAGCCCCTCGAATGCAGTATATGTAGCATCTGACGCTTGAGCACAACCATGTCCGCAGACGGCATTAGGAGGAGAGCTATTTGAAGCGCGGCCAGAAATCACAGGCATCCATGTGCACAAAGCGTTTTCGAGAGAATCCCAGGACAATTGCAGTTGCTTCAGCTGCCCGTATTTGAAAGCAGGCCAACTCTGAGGAATTGTGGATCTGTGTTAAGAAAACGACAAGGCTTTTAAATAGTCAGCTCTTTTGTTCCAGACGTCATCCAGACGCTTAATCTTATATGGTCAGTGCGTCTACTGATTTATTCATTCTGTCGGTCAAAGGGAATACTTTTTGTTGGTGAGTTGTGGAATATACAAACGAAATGTTTTCGTGAAACTTGTTTGCCATAAAAGTTTAAAGGCTACAGAGACAAAAATGCATTCTTTCTTCTCTTTTCTTTGCAAGAAAGGGATAAGAAAACCGAATAAAGTACGAGTGAAAGAAGGTTTTACAGGGAGCTTTGCACATGTGACTGTTTGCGGTCAATAGAGGCCTACACATTCAATCAACCTGCTCCTTATCTGCCCACAAGCAACACAGATATTTGAACCTCTGCAATAGAGTGATACCATTACGGTGAACTTCCACACGCTAAACGCCTCGCTTTGCAGGGTATAGTTGGATAATATTTGTTCCTTTTCTTCCCCCATAGAAGAAATGATAGATTGCTATCATATCATATAGACTGCTCTCTTAAAAAGAAGTGTTGCTGGTGCAAGAACTGCTCATTCCTCAAAAGAGCAGTACAGTCAATGTTGAATTTCAGCCATTCTGCTGGGCATTTCTGTTCAGAAAAGAAAATAATGACTGTTAAAATGCAATGAACAGTACAATGACACACAAAGGGTTTTCAAGCCAGGGTTCATGAGATTAATCATGATTATTTTGTCCTATTAAATGCTTGTAACTGTAGCAAATGAACAGAAAAACTGTATCTAATTTTGAGATTTTGTGAAAGTTGTCTAATATAATATAATATAATATTTTTATTTGAGTTTTGCCTTGCCATTGTTATCTGAATCTTGTTCACTGGGGTTTATAAGGCACTATTCTCTGTAAAACTGGACAAAACTATATTTGTTGTGAAAAGTGCAATACAAATAAAGTTAAACTGCAACACTTTTTCAAGTTTATTGATCAAACATCACTCCAACAAAGTATAGTATAACTCTATATAGATCAATATAAAGTAAAGGCTTTATAGGTAATACTGAAATAATTTGCTTTGGCTTTAAAGAAATTGTTCAACCAAAAATGTTGCCATCATTTACATTATTTTTGATGAACCAGCTGTTGGTCCCAATTGACTTCCATAGTAGGGAAAGAAATACTTTTCATCATGTGTTTAATTAACAGCATTCTTCATTCAAAATATCTTCTTTTATGTTCAACATAAGAAAAAACCTCATACAGGTTTGGAACGACATGAGGGTGAGCAAATGATGACAATTTTCATTTTTGGGTGAAGTAGATCTAAAATCCAATTATATTCTTATTTTTCATAGTCTGTATACATAAAAATGTATAGCTAACTTGATATTTTAGGAAGAAAGTTCCTTACAGAAAAAAAAAACATTGGGGACACTTGGCTAAAAAAAATAAAAATAAAAAAATAATAATAATAGTAAAAACCCCTGATATAGAGGATATACACATATTCATATCAGAGCTAGAATATCTAAACTAGACAGCTACACGTAAAGCCTACCACGCATGCACTTTTGACCACACAATGATTCCAAATCCATCGCATTCAGCAGAGCTGGCATACGATAATATTTCACCAAGCACACACTATATTCCACATGCTAACAATATTAGTGCTCACCCTCTAGCGTATTTTCAGTTCCTGGAAGAATTCCTTCGCTTTCTTTATTGAGCTCTCTGCACAAGCCTACAGATGTTCCCGCTCACCTCTGGCACAAGGATATTTATAATCACAAACATTCATAATGAAATCAAATGGACACATGACCTAGTTCTTACAGCTCAAGCACATCATCCTTCATGACTTTCGAACAGATGATTGCTAAAGCTGCCAAGATCTGCAGGCCCTGACATATCTCTGAGGATTATGGAAATTCTCTTTACAAACATTGCGTTTGACACCACATGTCTTTCGATTCACAAAACACTTACTGTTTCATTGAAGAATCAATGAGAGGTTGTGTGTCTAAAGTCATTTCACAGTTAGAAAAGCACAGACTAGCCTTAGCTAGACAAAGCGGTCTCAACACCCGTAACACTTGACAAGCGCTAACCTCTTAGGCTAAGAGGCCTGAGGCGATAAGCCGTCCATAACATCTGGATGTGAGAGGTATTGCACCCTCAGAGACCCTCAGAGCTGTTAAAAAGCAAATCTTTCTATTCTCAATTCAAACACTTCTTCCAGAGCCAGAATGCTTAGTTCAGACCACTGAGCATTGCATGAGTGCTTGCTGGGGATGCTAACCCATAAATCATAAATGAAGACTTAGCATTAGCTTCCTCCAAAAATAGACGGATTCCTCCAAAAACAGATGCACCTTTCTCTCCCTGCAGCAAAAGGACGGCGCTAACCTAGAAGACCTGTTCTACAACAGGCCTGTCTGTGTTGACAGCTGGCTATAATGTTTATATTTAGCGCTGTGCCGCGGGCTAGCATTTAAACTCTCAATGCATGTCAGAGGCGATGAGAATGTTGAGCTATGATTCCTTGTGACTGATCCATTCTTGTCCGTGCCCCACATAGCAAACTGCTGGTGTGTGTGGGTGTGCAGGGGCAATCCCTTGTGGAAAGGAAGTACACTTTTTACAGACTTTCAAGAAAACTACTCACTATGAAAATAATAAACTTTACAAGAATATACTTAAGTGCGAACTGAATGTAATGCTTTTGGGCACTTAAAAGCATTAATTAAAATGTGAAACGTAAAATTGAACTTAAGAGTGCTTTTTTGACCCACTTAAGTACATCATTTCTTTATGTAATTTCATAATTTCGTCTGTTCTCTTTGAAATATGCTTATAGTTCACTGCCAAATGTACTGACAAGAACTTAGTGTATTGTAACTAAGACATTTAAATGTCATTTCGATTGAAACTTGTATGTCATGTATTTAAAAATATTTGTAAATGCCCATTTATAAAGCTGAAGTTGCAAATTAGTACATTTAAAATTATATTAACTTTAAACGTGACATTGAATAAATCACACTTAAAATTATGCTTGTAATCACATATATATTTCTATTTAAGATTTAAAGCAAGGTTATTATAGTATTATAATTATAGGTTACTATATTATTATATAATACCATTAAAAACATTTTTACTTGCAATAAAATACACTGAAAAAAGCTAACTGAAATGAAATAAAATACTAAAAAACTATTTCAGCTAGTTTCCAAGGCAACATTTCTCACTTTTAGTCTAACTTCATGTACTAAAATAACTTAAAAGAAAAGAAAAGAAAACTATAGACATACATATCAAAAAAAAAATACAAAATCAAAAACTATTAAAAATGACAAAAAAATCACTAAAATTTAAATGAAAATGGAAATGATAAAAATAAAAACAATCAAAATATTAATAATAACTATAACAGTATCTCAATGATACTAAAATAAGACTGATTTAAAATCAAGTATTTACAAGTATATTAATTAAGCATACTTCTTTTTCACAAGGGATATCCAACCATCCGATTTTGCTGTCGGTGCTGGTTATACGTGTATAAATAAATCTGTGCAGATAGACCAATTAGCAGTCTTAATGCGCATGAGGCTTTGCAGAGGGGTTAAAAAGTGAGATTAGCCAGGAATTATATTCATTTCAAGGCCCCTTGTTGTGTTGGAATGCTGCATGTGGTCATGGCCATCAGCTGATGCCGTTTTTCAAGAAGATGACATGATGTATTACCCTTTAAGCAGATATAAAGGTGTTATGTTGGTGTGAACCACAGCAGGGTGCCAAACGTGGAAAGTGTCGCTAAGCCGACATGATTTCCCAACAAATCTTTGACCGCACAGAGTGTATATCAATGTAAACGACATGGAATAAGATCTATGACATTTTGCAACGCAGGGAGCCCATTAGTCTCCAGTTAAGCGTACATGCGAAACACTCAAAGTAATGTTGTTCAGCACCGCTACATAGAAGGAATGAGCAGCGCTTATTTAATGCAAGCGCTGACATTGTTAGTCTTTGCACTGTCAGTTTGGGTTTACATATCATCAAGCTAAAGCAACCGACTCTGAGCAAGGGTGCCGAAATGTTGGTCAGGCCCTAACCTAAGGCGGTACTCAATGTCAGAACGCTTATCTGAGGAATAAAGTGAGTTGGACTTGTCCCACTGGTTCCTGGTATTACCATTGCTGCAGCAAAAGAAATGGCATTCAGTGCTGGAGAGGTGTGAGATCTCAGCCCAGCAGGCTCAAGAGATCAGCTGAGATCCGCAGATGTGATACTCTATCATTACTCCACTGAGTATCTTCTGCCTCGCAGACAACGATTTTGAGACTTGGCATTTTTGTGTGTGTGTTGACGGCACAGGGAGCTCCAGGAACACTGGAACAGTCTTTCTGTACAGACACAAGGATTACATTATTAATACCCATAGGTTTTAACTCAAGCCAAGGGGTCAGGTTCAGGTTAGCATAGTTATCCCCGCTCAGAGGTTTTGTAACTGGGTGTTTCTTCAGCTATGGGCACTTTTGCTCCTGTGGACTCTTAACTTACTTGTCACACTCTCATTTGAAATGTCGTATACACATATATCAATAGATAATCTTTTTTTTTTTTTTTTTTTTTTTCCTGAAGGTAATGGCAATTCCCACAGTAGCACAATTTCCATTGTACCTTTTCAATTTTTTGCACCTATGGTGAAAATGTTGTTGGTGGAAATTACATTTTTGAATTGGGAGTACAATTACATGCAAACATAATTATACATATTTCTCATTATTTGACAAAATTATAGTTTGATAATAAATTATGTATAATAAATGCTAAATGTGTCTACACACACACACACACACACACACAACGTGGTAGACATGAATATAACATTTTTTAAAATTGTATAAATCATTAATTATTTGCATATAATTGTCACAATAAACATTACAATGATTTGTGTTTATTTTATTCACTATTTGTTTAAAATATCACAGTTTTATGCATAAAACTTTGTTTAAATAATGAATTTTCATGCTTTATGATTAAAAGTCTATGTTTGGAACAGAGGAAAAATTAAAATCTATATATAAAATGCATTTGAATAGTAGAAAAAATAAATAATGAAGGCATGCTAATAAGTTTCCAAGACAATTCTTAAAAGAAAAAAGTTGAAATCTGTTAGCTCTAATAAAAACTGACCCCAGGGACATAAAAGTGCCAAAAGTGGAAGAAACACCCAACTGAATGATTTTTAAAGGGCTTTTAAAAGTGTGAAATGGACATTTCCCCCCCCCCCATCTGCTACCTCTCACGACACAGCTCAGGATAGTCACTAGTGAAGCTAGTAATTTCCTGTGGCTCAGGTGATTGGCTCAAAATGGAAATGAAAATGCTAGCTTTCAGATATCATAAACCTCCTTGGTTAAACTAATCATTTGAATCATGTTGGAATGGTGTATGATAAAACACATGCCTTGCACTCCATTTTGAAGAACATAAGCAGACGGAAAAGAGAAGCAGCAGCTGTGTCTCTGGACCCCCAGGGCTGGTGGCTCCTTTTAATGGACTTTAATTGTGCCTGCCTGCCAAGGGAGAGGGCAGACTGGGCGAGACCCATCATACGACTGCACTAATGAGGACAAGAAGTAAATCACAGCTATTGTCCTCACAGGGGTGCCCTCCCTCTTTTCATATTTCTCTCACAGAGGTCCCACTCATTTTCGTTCAGACCTGAAGGGCCATCTTCACACACACACGCCGTCAACATGATTAATCTGTTTATTAATTATTGTCGCTGACAATATTAATGCCGCTTCTGACAAGCTGTTTAAAGGTTGCTGTGTATGTGTGTGTGAAACAGAGGCTTCATAGAAGAGAGGCAGTGCTAGAGAGAAGAGGGTCTGGCCTTTTTATTAGGAGATAAGAGAATCAGTGTCCACGTGCAGTGCTCACCTGGCCCCGTTTTCTCTTTTTTGGCTTTTATTAGACATATTGTCTTCTTGAGTCACACAACAGCTCCTTTGAACACAGAATTTTATTTTTCCTTTTGGAGAAAGATTTGAGGCTTTGTTTTGTTGAATTATGAGCCAGCTTTATAGCGTTTGAAAGGATTATCCAGATTTCTCAGGTCAAGGATTAGTATTTCAGCAAACTGCATTGCTTTGGTCTAAAAATAATTCACTGTCTGCAAATAATACTAGACATAGACAACTAACAGTTGTTTTAATTGGTTTATCTGTAACCATTCAGATTCAAAGTAAATATCATCCTCATATAGTACATATTTTAATTCTACATTTATTTATGTTTATATCAACAGAAATATTCCAATGCTGCTCTGTGGACCTCTGCACAACCTGACCTTCAATTCACCCACCTATGAACATGTTATTTTGGTCATTTTATATGTATTAAGCCTCTGGGGTGTGACACCATATTTCCCGCTGTGCCTGTCCTCACTACCTGCCACACTGGAGAAAAATGCAGGTTGAATGAGTGGACACAGCACAGTTGGGAATGTTCAGTGTGGACTCTTTACCCACCAAGGAACCTAGAGCAGAGATGGACCACACACCGGTAAAGTTCGGGACAGACTCCTGGCTGCCGTGAGTAAAGCACGACAGGTTCACATCTAAACACCAGGACATGATGTGAATCACTGCCCACACAACCCTGCCCTGCACACAGGAAATGACCCTCTGGTAGAGTAAATGAAAGGGTAGAATGAATGATTTTCTTAAGTCCAAATGATCTATGGACTACAGAAAGTACCCATAAATAAGTTGTCTCAGCCTATTGAACTTTATGGAGGACAGGGATCTGACACCCAGCCTTGCGAATTTAAACAACAGCTCTGCTTTATGTACATATTTGATCGGTGCAAACAATTCATTGCAGATGTACCAAAGTACATAAAAAATAATGTCTATGCACAGTTTGTT
This sequence comes from Tor tambroides, assembly GCA_021397915.2. Classification (NCBI taxonomy): domain Eukaryota; kingdom Metazoa; phylum Chordata; class Actinopteri; order Cypriniformes; family Cyprinidae; genus Tor; species Tor tambroides. Next base: position 44,837 of record JAFVLL020031476.1, read on the forward strand.
ATTATCCCACAGTTTGAATCTGGGCACAGACTGGTACTTTATTTTTTACAAGCCGCATGGGTCATCATTTTTGCTTATTTACTTGTTCGGTTTTTGGCCAAATACTGAGTAAATAACTGAGCAGAGCAGAGAAGATACTACTTTTACAATAGTTATCTCAGACCTGATCTAAGTATTCCCCTTTAGTGCAGTATATGAGGATGAGTCAGCTCTTTTCTGACAGGTAATTAAGTTCTCTTATCTCAGAAACTAGAACAAATTTCTCACTATAAATTCACTTAATCCAAAGGCTCTTTAAACTTTATATCAAGTCAAACTCTCATTTTGACTTTATGGTCTAATATATTCTCTTTTTTTACCCCAATGTACTGGATATTTTTCAAGACTTAATGTGTGGAGCTAAATCATCTCTAGCAGATTTTGATAACGCACACAGTTTATGTTCACAAAGTAACAGCATAAGGTTGTCAGCCCTGTTTTAAAGTGCTAAATACTGCACAAATCCAAAATGGCACAAAAAATATTCTACCCGAGTTGTGAACGTCAGTTCGCAGTTTGAATTAAATGCGATTAGATAAACAGATAGTGCAACATGAAATACTAGCAAGAAAACGATTTCTACTTAGTTGTGACCACTGTAGTCCAATTCATAAACAAATGGTTCTAATGAGCTGGTTTTTTGTAGTGAATTAAACAACACCAGAGCTACACACTTGAAAGTAAAAGAGTTTTTCTTTAGCGATGCCACAGAAGAACCACTTTTGGGTTCCTCAAAGAACCTTTCAGTGAACAGTTCTTAAAAAGAATCTTTTTTTTCTTAGTATGAAGGACTATAAAGAACATTTTGTGCAATGGAAAGGTTCCATGGATGGTTCTTCATGGAAGCATTATTTTGAAGAGTGCAGTGCAACTCACAAATAAATGACTCTTATGAACTGTATGAATCAATGAATTATTCAAAAACATTTTCTAAACTTTTTTTAAATTAAATTTTTGTCTGTGTGCGACCCAAGTGCTGCGCTCTACACTCAGTTAAAAATAAATAAATCATTCAAAGCCACTGTCATAAAGATTTGACGGATGAACTCATGTCTTGAAAGGATGCATTTATTAAATTGTGTTGTGTCAATTGTGATAAGACTTTCTCCAGTGTAATGGAAGGTGCCATCTTTGAAATTATTTTAGTCACTGTCACTATGGTTACAGACTCTATTTACAGCTACAGGATACCGCTATGAGTTAAGTTTCCTAGAGAGTTTTAGGGTTACATGCGTACTTTGCTTTTTTTTTTTTTTTAATCATTCTCCATTTAAGCTAAGCTTGGGCATCATATGGCGTTGTGTTTTTCTGCATGACAGACCGCATCAGTGACTAAACCAGCTGCTGTTTGACGGGAGTTGTCTGGAGCTGAGCTGCTCTACTCTGGCCTTAGTTCTGACTAAACGTACCTACATACCCGCCAAACACACACACATACACACAAGTGCTCAGAGCTTGCCACACATGAGGTGACCCACTTCACCTGCAATTCTATTTCAACTTTTGAACTCACACACCGGTCACATATTTCACGCTATGCTCACACATACAGTACACATGCTTGTTTTTCTGTCACAGTAAATACTTTCTTTGAGGACTTTCATTGCATCCTATTTGTAACTCTATCAGTCTATGAGATATCCTGAATGTCTTAAAAAAATAACACACAAATGTGCTATATTTTGGGGACAAATCTGTGCCCACTAAATATAACAAATTTACAAATTTCATATGATGGCATGACATTTTGTGTGTGTGTATGTGTACATATTCTGTAGACACACACACACACACACACACACACATACATGCATGCATACATTTATATGAATAGAATGAATATTGGATGTTCACTTTCTGTCTTTGAATCATTTAATGTATTCTTAGTGGATAAAAGTTTTAATTTCATTAAAAAGTAATTACCTTTCTTAAAAAAAAAAACTGACCCCATACGTATATAAAATTATATATAACATAAATAGATAAATAAAAATGAAGAGTTCATTTGGAAAAACAGATAACTTTTTTAAAAAAACAGATAACGTTTTTAAAAATGCTCAAAAATCATGTTTTTGTCCTGCATTCCAATTAATATCAAACTGCAATTGGGTTGTTTTGATTAAATAATAATAACTAAAAAAATACAGCTAACTAACACAATAAAACACAACAAAAACATGATAAAAATGATACAATAAAAAAAAAACATGATTTAAGAAAATTAAAAAAAAAAGTGTTATCTGTTTTTGCAAATAAGCTCTTCAATTTTTTTTTAAGTTTTAAAACATGTATATTTTATTTGTATTATTACGTTAATCTTTAATTATTTATACATATTTTTTTCATAAAACTTATGTAAGGTCCAGAACATAAGTCATAAGTCAGAACATTTTTGACTAGTGAGGACATTCTAAACTTCATAAACATAGACAAACAAGCGCACGGACACACACACACACACACGCACACAGTACTCCAGCTCGCATTCACACACACCTTGACCTTTAACAGGCCAAAGCCAACAGCATTATAGACCTGTTGGCTAAGCCCTGTAAATACAAAACATTTATATATGTCAAAAGGCAATCCCTGCTTAATTAAATTTATTGCAAGGTCAATTTCTTGGCCGAGTTAACAGTTCTTACTGTACTGTGAAAAAGCAGGGAGGGGGGATTTATGACAACAGTTTACTGTCAGTGTAATTTGCATAGAATTCCATTTCCTGATCTGCAGAGAATGCTAATGTCAAGCCGTTTCTCTTACTTACTAGAAGCTTTTGCAGTTGAGTGAGGCTGTACGGTGTCGGTTCAAGGTGCAATCAGTATTCATGCAGACCTCTGGGTTATGATGTGCTCCTGCTCAGTATCAATAGCCGGAGAAAGGAAGGAGGAAACTGTACCTTTGTGATGCTAATAGAAAGAAGATTACAGAAAGCGATGACCAAAGTTCATTGGTAAGAGTGAAAGCGTTTCACTCAGGGTCAAGGGAGCAGAAAAAACAGAAAGGAAGGCGAATATAGCAAAGAGAAGGTCGACACGGTGAAGCTGTAAGGCCATGAAAGTCTTTCTGATGACTTTTTATTAGGGGTGTAACAAATCACTCATTTTCTCGATGTATTTTTGAATCATGAATCGTCGATTTCGGACACGGATTCTTTCAGAATCATCATTCACCGATGGAGACGAAAAGTTAAATACTATAGCATTTTATTTTATGAAAATGAGATAAAGAAGTTTTCGCACTGAAAGAGAAGTGATCTCACGCTCACAGAACTTACGATGTGCCAGGCTGTGTCTGCAGCTAAGCTGAATAAAAAACAGAATGAACTAATGAAACGTTAAGACGATAAACACAATAACTAAATAAATAAAGTTTATGAATGATACAGTGCTAACTGACATATCATTTATTACAGCACAGAAACTATAAAGTATATTTTCTACCTTATTCTGTGCAGAAAATTGAAATAATTGTTTTTAGTATATAAACCAATCATAAAATTGCCAATAGGAAAAAAATATAGATTACAAATGATTGATTATTGTCCATTGTATTTGATATATTACAGCAAATTCAAAGTAAGATATTTTCTTTTCAAGAAAAGAATTTCTTATAATAAAAAAATATATATATACGTTTAACGTTATATAAAATATAATAATAATATTATTATATATATATATATACATGCATAAAATTATTGTTTTTGACATTTCTGTCACTTCTGAAATGATGGTTACGTCCCTGGTGTGACAAAATGTTAGCCTACATAATAATTTTAAAGCTCTTTTTTAAAATCCTGGCTTACGGAAATTTCTTCATATGCCATGTAATGCCATCATTAAACTAACATCTAACAATGGACAAAAGTGTTTTGTTTTTTTTCCCTGACTCCATGGCTGCTGTGTAATTTGCCCCCTGACTAAGCATTTAAAGAATTTAGGGGAAGCATTTAAATAATCCTGTGAATGCACTTAAAGAATGCTGAATTGAATCATTTATCGAATCGAATCGAATTTAATTGGGAATCGTCTCGAAACGAATCATTCTGAATTTACAAAAATCGTTCCTGAATCGAATCGAAAACCTAAGAATCGTGAATCGAAACGATACACTGTCTACCCAAAGATTCACAGCCCTACTTTTTATGCTAGTCTGGTGTCTCAGGATTCTAAACAGTCTTTTTTAGCAGTCGTGAATATATGTTATACACACCTACACATGCTAAAAGATGATGAAAAACAGGAGGACAGCCGGATCACATAAATGCCAGGACAAAATCAAAACAGACTGATCTTTGGAATCTGCAATTTGCTCAAATAAACACGGATATTAAAGACAGCTTTAAGTGGGTGCCAAATAGCTGTGATATTCTCCCGTGGTACGTTCAGAAATAGCAATAACAGAAAAATGTGTACCTACAGATTACATTTGAGGTACATCTCCCATGACACTTTCCACTCTGCCTCCCACTCGCCGCTTTCAGAGAAGAGATGCTAGCCATGTGATTTTCACTTGTCCTGGCCAACAAAGTTTAATCAGTCAACACCAGAGCATGAGCCTCAATCATGTCTTGTTTATAATAAACTAGCTGCAGCCCCTAGCGACTGTAAAAAATAACTTATTTTGATGTTATGACCTTGTAGCAACCCAATGGCCAGATGTTAAGTGAAATATCTCATAGTCCAGCAAATAACAGGAAACAGAAGTGAATTTTCAAACAGTACATTAAGTCACCTGCACTACTTTAAAAACTGTCAGTTTAAAGTACTTTAAATAACACCTGTGCTAGATATCCACACAGCCTTACTATTGAAAAAGACAAAAAAGTGCTTCTAATTGTTTTGCAAAAGGTACACATACATACATTTTCCATCAGTTTTTAACTGACATTAAAGATGGAGTAAGCAGTTTTGGCGCTAAAAGTGTCATCAAACGTTACAAATATAAGGGCATGTTTCAAACAACCTTCACAAATGCACTTTTCGTGCCTTTCCCATCACCAAACATCACATACACAGCTCTTATAGGTCTAAAAAGTGAAGGCATGTCTCAACACATAAAATTAGACTAATTTTAATTAAGCGTCCAACATAGGAATACTTTTAACTTGATGTTTAGTCCCTCCATCTTGTAAGAACACTGCCTGTGTTTACCCTTGTTCTACTCCGTTGTCTTGTCTCTGTGTATTTTAAGAAGTCTTTGAACTTTTGGCTTCTTCTTCTGTAACAGAATCTGAATTTCTTTTTCCACACCGTCTAAAATCACCCTCCGGCTCAGCCTGCCTGCCTGCTGCATTAGCCACGCCCCAGCCTCTCGCTATTGGCTGCAACAAATACATAGGTTGACAGGCAGGTAGGACATCCTATCATTGCATCCGGACCGAATATTATAGTCCTTTGCTTTCTACAGAATATATATATATAAATAGACCACTTTAATTATTGATTGCTTTCAGGCTGTGGAGAGACTTTCAACTTGAGTAACAAAAAATATTTATGAAAAAAACTTTACATACCTTATCTTTAACATAGTTGCAGTAAAACACCAACACTTTTTTCCCTTTTTAAACGAATTATGATTACTAGAATCTGACCAAATATTTTTTTTACAGTAAAAACAAGAATGTTTTTAACTGCTAATTTTTTATATGTCCTTAATATCACTTTCCATCCTTTTGTAATATTTCTTGAATATTAATGTAATATTCCATGTAATCAAATTTCTAATCCCTCACTGTGCAGTGGTTAACTTTGGATCTTTATTTACATCCTGTTAGACTCCATCCTGTTAGGCATCCTGTTCATTTTCTTGCCATTGTGTAAATAATCAATTTATAATTAATAAAGTGTCTGAGCTTGAGTCTGGTAAATCCTTTTATAGAAAGTCTTCCTTGAATTACAACACAAGCATATTTATTTTTTAAAGCTACAGAGCTCAGAAGGTACTGCGTGTGAGGAATGACCCAGTCCCGGTTTAAAAGCATGATTTAGACAACTTTAGAGATTAAATAATAATCACTTTGTCACTGAATAATTCAAAGTGCTTTAACAAAAAAACAATAAATAATGAAATAAAAATACAAGCTTCACATTTCTGTTGTTTAACCCACCGGAAGTTTGTGTGTTCAAAGCCACGGTGTAGATCAATATCTGTCTGATGAAACATGCAGGCTGCTTGTGATTATGCAACACTATTTCAACATCTATTACACTCAAATCTATTTCTCTCACTCGAAATCTACATAGTACAGCCATATACCTACACGTCTCATCAGATCCAATGACAATCTGAGATGTTCACAAAAAATTGGTGATTTGGGGTAGCTGAGCATTCAGACATATCTAATGCTTGGCATGAGGAATCCATTTAGGAAACAGGAATAAGAAAATGTCTGCTATGGAATTTGAGGCCACTCTTTTTCAATATAACCTGACAGGAGAGAAATGATGCTTTCTGAGTCAGACATTAAGAGGTTGTGCTGGGAATTTCAACTCCGCTCGGTGACCATCTATGACCGCGCATTAAGATAATGTAGCTACGGGGAGAATGTCCCATCTTTACCTCTGTGACCCAACAGGAAGGACTGTGACTCAGCTGTTAATATGAGGCTGGTGACATTTTTTAGAGAAAGTTATTTCAAAGCATATATAATCTTGAGTGACGTACAACAACACTGCAAGTATGCTGCCGGATATGTCAACAACCCAAAGTTAATTCTCGCTGCATCATCTCAACTCAGTGACCAGAAATGGCCCAATATATCCAGCCAGAGCCAGTTTACGCAAGAGCTTATGCTGAAATGTTGTACATCAGAGGTTGCGTTAAACTAAAAATTTGCATTATTTACAGAAGAAGAAAAAACAGACGGATAATCCAAGACACTTTTTATCATTTTGATAGATTAAAAAAAATAAAGTACCCGGTCTGTTGCATTTGCCTGCTTTAGAAACATTCCCACAGTAAAGGATGCTAATAAGGATTAGAAGCGAAGAAAAGTGGAGAAATAAAGTTTTAAAGTGCCCCCTTGGAAATAGACTGAGAGAGAGAGATGTGAGTAAGGATTTGGGGAAAGAAAAGAGAAATTTTAAGAGTAGTCCAGTGGAATTATTCATGAGATATTGTTCATTAAATCGGGTGACCAGATCGCATGACTGCAACGTCTGTTGCTTTTTTCACATTGCCAGAGTAGAATAAAAAGAAAAATGCAAGAGAGACTAAAAGAGCCCTAGCCAAAGAAGTTCTTGTGATATCAATGTCACATTCAAAATGCCAACTGTTACAGTAACTTACTGGAAGATGAAATAGAGCAGAAAATTTCAGTCCCAATGTTTATGCAATGTAATCTGTTTATGTATAACATATTACATTTTTCAATATCAAGTGCTTTTTAATATATATTTTAAATATATTTATATTATATTTATATATATTATAAATGTTATATTCTATATACTAGATTACTTACTAGCTAATTTATTTACTTATAATTATGTATTTAGTTATATATAATATAATATAATATAATATAATATAATATAATATAATATAATATAATATAATAACATAATTTGTAAACATTTAAATGATAAAATTAAACATTACATACCATTTTTCCAAGTGCTGTCTGATTGTTATTCAATAATAATAATAATAATAATAATAATAACTGGTATAAAAGAGGCCCATGTATTGCCTGTATATACTATAATACATGGTTCAGAATTTATATGAGTTATTCAGGGTTGATGTTCTTCTCAGTCTTTATTAAAAGGGAGAAGAATTAATTCAGTAGAGATTTAGCCATTTATCTCAACCTGTCGGAATGGTAATCCTAATAAAACAGCAAAATATAAAAGTCACTTACTCAACCCTGTATCAAAATACAGGTTACTACAAACCAATCTATAATCATGCTAAAAGATTTTTCTATACATATATGTGTGTAATATCAATAAAGCCACTGTATCTGTCAATGCCATCTATCTTTGCCAGATGAATGACAACTGTGTCTCATTCAGCAAGCCCTCAGATTGGAATCCTTTCAAGGATGTGATGGGGCCTGGCGTGTGATTGATGTCTTTAATTAACATGTGATGTAAAAGTGGGAAGATTACACTCACATTTCAGGACTTTAAACGTTGCCTCTGTCACACCGACATTAGTCACCACTCCCTGGTAACTTCCAGCAGCACTGCATTAAACTGATAATAATCTCTGCATTCGGACCGAACATATGTACTGATGTACGGATGAGAGGATAGTAAGCATTGCTAGAGCTAGTTAGCTAGAACTGCCGCAGCTAAGAAAGCCTGCGCTAATGTCGCCTGCTGAGAAACAAGATGGCAATTAGTGTCCCGTGGAAGCTGGCGGCATCAAAACAGACATTAAATACAATAGTCTCACCATAAATTTACCTATTGTGACAGTTGTAATTATATTATGTTGGCTGCAATGGGACATTTATTCCATAGAGTTTGTCTTTGGAGTCAAAGCTTTCATTACGTCCAGACAGCTTCGTGAATCACTCCTTGAGTTTGCCCCATTTGTCATTTCTAAAGGCCTGAGTTTGAACCCCGGCAAGAACAAAACTAAAGTATTAAATAGCCTCAACTACAGTACAGTAGGGAACAGTTTGACCATTCAGCTGGGAAATCTTTGCTTCAAAGCTCAGGGTTTTAACAAACACCCTTAACTAATAAAGCTGAAATGGCATCTTTACAATGTCATATACAGGGGTTATAAAGCCTTACCATGCAGCCCCAAGCCAATAAATCTATAGAATACGTGACCATAAAGAGCTCCTTGCACTATTCTCTGAGATGTATTTCTAGAAAACAGCTGAACATGGCTAAACAAGGAAGTTATTTTTACTTAAATCTGCTTAATGACAGCTTAAATGCTTAACTGTCTGCCATATTATGATGTAGACCCAAAATACAACAATATACGGCGATTTCAGGAATTAAACTAATTATACTGTAGTAATCCATACAGTTTTATAGCACAAATATAAAACAGTCATGAATATGAAACAGCTGATGGATATGTACATTTGTATGCAAATGTATGAAATCAACATGAGGTAAATAAAAGTAAAATACCATATTTTAATTGTACTAAATCTGCATCAAATATATTAACACATCCATCATTCATCTTTGCAAAGAGACAAATGTACAGGCACTGGGATTTATGAAATTTCTTTAGACATACATATTTTAAAATCATATGGATTATGCATGCTTTTCTGCACAGGGCCAATTTGAGGGTGACTGGCTGAATGTTTATTTATGGCCTCTAAAAATCAATGGTTGCATGCAAATGTTGGCTTGCTAGACAAGTACAAATTGATCTTCATTTATCAAAAAGTGTTTTTATGTCTAAACATTGGTGTATAAATTGACAGTTCCTCTTTGCACAGCTGAACCTAACCGACTAGCAGCCATTTATCAACCTCATGCATCTTTGCTAACTTCACAATATTTTTAAGAGTGACAAAAGCTCAGCTGTTTTCAAACAGCTCTTTCTATGACAAACAGTGTACCATGCTGTGGTTGAGCACATATTTTTAAGTTGAGTCAAGGTAAATTGAGATTTATTTTAATTTCTCTGTTTAAATTAAATATGTAATAATCTCATTGGTCTGTATTTTCAAAGATATTTCCACCTTAAATAGTTTCAATTTAATCAACTTTTTCTTAAATTAGGCTTAAATGATCCTTCCCGACACTGAATGCACACACATACATAAACAAAAATTCAGTAATTAATATTACAATTTTAAAAAAACGCAAGAAATAATCACAAGATAATAATGCAAGGGACTGACAAAATTACCCAGAGCAACCTCATGCTATTTAACAGGAATCAAAACTATTCATATTTTTGAGTGACTTGTGTGTTATTCCAGTCTTTAATGTTGACTGATGGGAAGCATTTACAAAACTGTGACACGGCAAAATGATCGAGCCCGCTCTTGTCACTCTCTTTGATTTATGCTTGCCATTTTATGTAGCTAATCTTTCATTTGCATTGGCCTTGTGTGCACCAAAACCGCCCGTTCTGAATAAAACATATCCAATTTACAATCTCCAGAAATATGGATGAATATTAAACACTGCCTCCATTTTCACGTGTCTCTGTGCATCTGAGCTATTGAAATATAGATTCCTGCTCTTAAGAGAAGAAGGTGCTGGAGAGTGCTGTCATAACCCTGTGGCCTCCGACACATCTTAACAGCCAAACATGGATGCTAAATTGAGTCATTGATTAAAGCAGTCATCGGCTCCGGCCTGAGTCACCAACACTAATGTCACGTTGTCACATAGATGTGAATAAACTATTGTTATGATGATTCACAACGAGCGGCACTACAGTCGAGTTGACATTCATTTCCAGAGACCTTGAGCCTTGAGGGCAGAGGAGTACAGTAGAGTTCACAGGAATATACAAATTGCTATACGGTAGGCTAATATTCAGACCGATGATTATTTACATAATAAATGCAGCTCAAGTGACCCAGTTACTAATGCCAAAAATATTCCAGAAACCTTGTCCAATATTAACTGTTTGATTTTTGAAAATGAACTTTTGCTAACAGGAAATCTAGCAGGGAAAATAATTTACTAGCAACTCATCCTAAATTCTTCAGGATAAAGCTGTTAAACATTGATAGAACCATATGGATTATTAAGTTAAAAGACTTTTCTTTGTGCAATAAACCAAATAGCCAGATTCTCAGTGATGAATAAAGCAAGACACTAGAATTTCCTCAAGCAAGGATCCCAGGAACAGCAGGTGGGTCCAGCTTTAGCTCCTCAGGGGTCGAGATGTTCCAGAATTTTCTCCAGAAAAACTCAAACCCTCAGTTCTGTTCATAAATGTAACCAGATTGCATGATGTTACAGTCGAAAACACAACTAAAAAGTTTGAAAAAAGTGGTAACCTGCAAAGTGGTTATTTTTAAAAAGCTATTTCTACCTGATTTAATAAAAAATTGTATTAACTTAAAAATTGGTATAACTTAATTGTTATTATTTAATTTAACTCAGTGATGCAGAATAATATTTTTGACTGGAATAAAACAAATTAACATAAAATAAAACTATGTTTTAAATTGACAGTTCAACTTATGCTTCATGAAATAAAATTATGTTTTAAATTGACAGTTCAACTTATGCTTCATGAAATAAAATTATGCTTTAAATTGACAGTTCAACTTATGATTCATGATGATTCATGAAGGTAATTTTGATATTTTCTTTTTGGGGTAGTTCAGGTTGTAAAATGTCAACATATTTTGATATATACTATATACACACACACACACACACATACACACACACCAATGCTATTACATGCACTTGCATAATGAAAATATGTTATATGGTTTTACTCAATGGACATTTTTTGACTGATTAAGTGTAAAGCTTCCTTGAAGAGAGTTTAAAAGGTTTCAAAACCATGTGAAACAATAAGAACCAATATGAATACAATAAGAACGGCACTCATGTTTTTTAAACTAGACTGACTTGTGTATGAGCTGTTGGCTATATCCTTATGATTCGAGTCTGACCTGAGTCATGTCCTGATCATATTCTCTATCTCCCCCCAGCTTTCCTTTCTACACCATACTTTCTTCTATAATAAAGACAAAAAGCAAAAAAGGGGCCAAAAAATGCTACACAGGAACTTGTTTAGCATTATAATATGGTTTTAGTGTAGGCAGCAGAATAAAAATGAGCGTGCACCATAGCATTCCCACTGGAAGACTTTATCACACTTTGAAAATCTTTATGCTGATTTATCTGCAAGTGCTGAGACTGGGAGACAGCGAGTCTGACACCCTGCCTTCAGCCAAAGAACCAGGGAGTGCATGAGGGTGCCTGCTAATGAAGAAATTACCTCTGGGATACACTCAGGTCAGCACTGCACAATCACAGGCAGCACCAGCAATAATAATCACTCAGTAAAAGCAACAGCTCCTCTGCAACGTGCCATTTGCCTTCCCAACAATTATTTGGATTAATTTATTAGTCACACTGTCGCACAGAAACTCGTCGCTGCTTTAACAACCCTAACAGAGCATCTCCACAAATCACCTAAATAACAAAAGATCCCTTCCACAAATCTGCAGTATCACCAGCTTTAATCTTAACCAGTCAGCTGAATTAGCCGAGCAAAGCCACAGCCTGTCAGGTTGGTGCTAGCTTTATAAATGTTGGTTCAAATGCTGAAGCTGACTCCTGTGCAAAGTTCAATGAGGAGATGTTGACTGTGCCAGAATATGGCTATAGGCAAGGCACCCTGTCTCTCGGAATCTCTTCTTTCTAAAAAGCTTGAATAAACAAGTGCCACAAAGCGGAAAAGTACAAACAACAAAAAAATGCTGATATAGACTTTGGGAGAGGAGAAAGAGAAACGTCAGACCCTGATGGGGAAGTGGAAAATATTTACGTGCATAGGCAGCTGGAGTTTCTTATTTTACTCTTTTGACTGACAAAGTCCATTTTGGTTCTGCTGTTCATTTCTGGAGTTTGAAGATGTTCTGCACGATAGTCTGACATATTGACCTTTCCCATCACAACAGCTATGGTCTTCGCTCACAACTCTGAAACCATAAATCATACTGCAGCAGAGAGATCTATCAGTGGAGAGGGGCAGATCTGGATATGTTTGCACCAGCCTTACTTAGAATGGGACAAAAATTCACACTGAGGATTTAGCAAATAGTGGTTTTGTACTTTTGGTAGCACCATTTTTTTAATTGTTAAATTAAATCTCTATTACAGTGGACATAATGGTAACAAATGAACACAAAAAACTGTTTGCTCTTAAAGAATGCACGCCCAAAAACAAACAAAAAAAAGAACTGTTTTTTTTTTCAATAAAATGGAAGTCCAGCGTTTTTTGGAACTCTATGGACTTTCACTGTAGGGACAAAAACTGCTGAAGCATCCTTCAAAATATATTTTCCACCTTTTTGTCAACTGTAATATAGGCCTATATATAAAATATTAAAACTGAACGTTAAAATATAGTAAAATATATCCTTTATATACTGTATATATGTATATCCTATATATATATATATATATATATATATATATATATATATGTAGTTACAACTTGGTTATCCTCACTGCAATATATGCTCCAACCAGCACTCGTTTAGCGATTATGCCAAAGAGCTCAAACCCTTCAACATTCAATAACGCTATATAATATCATCTCATTTGGTTGCTCTTTCATTACCTTCACCTGGCGAATCTTTTGAGCCAGCTGAGGGAGCGCACCAGCACCCCCTTTCACTTCCCTTTAGTTAGAACTTTAAGCTTAGAGAATACAGGCACCTGAAATGTAAGCCTGCGTTTGCAGTGGAAAGTGAGAGGGAAGCGCTGGGAGGGGTAGGCAGCGTATTATCCCATGAGAGCTTACACCGTATCTTTTATTCAGTGAAAGTGAGTGAACTCGGCTTGCTCCATTCGTCAGAAAGCAACACAGAGGAAAGGCTCAATTCAGCTGGGATTCCTCCTTATACGTCCATAACCCCACAACAAAAACGCTCCATTGTGGAGCCACACCAGCGGACCAGCCGTAATGTAAGGGGGGTTAAAGTAGTGATTAGTTGATGTTGTGGCTCTGAGGGCCTAATGAGCTGTTGGACTCTAAATGGATCGCACACTTGAAGCAAATCAATATCTTTTCCACCAGACCAGCCGAGGAAGGGATTTCCTCAGGGAAGCTGAGGTAGGTATGTTTACCACATGCATTTCAAAATCATTGCTATCAGCTCAGTTACATGGATCACAGAAGCACCATCCATGATTTCCACATGTGGAGATCAATATCATAGAATAACCTTAAAATCAGTGGGAATTTATGCTCATTGAAGTGGCAGAGAGCCAGCCAGCTTGTCTCCACTATAAGGCTATTCTCATTTGTTGTCTTTCCCGAAGCTGCTTGGACAGGAAATTGAATAGGGGAGAGGGGGAAAAACAAAGTAGAATGGATGTTCTTGTTGGCGGCAGTGACCCATTTGCTTCCCGTTCGCTTCCCGTTCAATCCTCCAGTCCAGTTTCTACTGCACTGTAACAAGTTCATGCGGCTCTGTTGTTGGCAAGTGCTTTTATTTTCTCTCAATTTTTATTTTCCTGCTAATCTGTTAAGTCTCTGTGCCTCACTCGCTCAAAACATTTATTAGAGCATTCAAAGCGCCTCGCTGACAGAAAATCTGCTCTCCTGTCTTTCGGAGTTATATGACGGATGAAAAGTGATTTCTGTGTCTGAATTTCGGCTCAGAGGAAAGATTTGTTTCAAAGACAAGATTTGTTTCATGGTCCATTGGTGATCTAAGCATGTTTCTTTTTAAGCTTAGTTTTTGCTATTGTTTTTTGTTGTTGTTTGTGCCATAAGTCATTGGCTGAACATGTAGGGAAGTAGTGAGAAATATCACCCCAGTCTCATTTGTATTCACAGACATTTGTACATAGCACAACATTTTTGTAGATTTGGGTATAGGCTTCATGGGTTTTTTTTTTCAATTTTTGAAGGCTCATGTAACACTGAGGCCTGGAGTAATGGTGAAAATTTAGCTTTGCAATCACAGAAATAAATCGCATTTTAAAATATTTAAAATAATAATAAATAATATACCATTTTAAATACCTTTTTAATATACCATAATATACCATTTTAAATACCATTAATAATTGCAATATAACATAATATTACAGTTTTAACTATATTTGGTGTGTAAAAAATCTAACTAACCTAAAGTACTCATGAACAGAATAAATCATTTTAGTTAAAATATTACTATATAAAAAATGTAAGCATGAATAGAATGTTTATAATGATTGTATGGTGCTTTGTCATTCATATATAAATGATATAAATTATATATATTAATATTATATATATATATATATATATATTATTATTATTATTATTATTATTATTATTATTATTAATGATACTCTATATATTAAATGATTCCAAATTAACTTTTATGTTTTTAACTTAAAACATTAACTTTTTTTAAAGTTTGATTCTTGCGTAAAGAAATGTAATACTTCTGAACAGGTTGAATACAGCACCAGAAATCATGCACACGGAGCAGAATCAAATCAGTGATACTGTCAAATCAGGTAAATACATTATTGTAAATAAACGTAGGAGATTGACTATATTTAATGTAATTGATTAAAAACAATTAAAATAAACATATGAACCTAAAAGTTGCCCATACATAAAAAATAAAATAAAAAAACTTCAATTTTTTTGTATGCTGGCAATATGTTAATAATGAAAACATGAAAAATGTATTTTTTCTAGAACCAGAAGCTCATGTTAAAAAAGCTCCATACTGAATCATGGTGATCTGGGCAGGGTTGCACCAGCCATTCGTAAGTTCTTACTTAAATTAGAACGTTAAGTCCACACTAGAGGCTTAGTAACTACTAGCTAGTTTGTAACTAAATCTATACATAATTTGGTTGCACCAGTTGATCGTAAGGCAGGACGTAGCTAGTAGTTCGTAAGCTCTCCGTAAAGCAATACGTAGTCGCATAATATGACGTTTACCCTTAATCATCCAATAGAAACCTTCAAATACGCCAGCAGAACTTGATTAAATGCCATGAATTTTAATTTATCCTTCATTCTAACTTATTTTGCCTCACGTATACTAACGGTAAAAACAAGTGTCCATTAAAAACGATACATTAATAACATTAGTCTATATGTAAGCTATTTTATATGTAAATAACATTCAGAAACTGTAATTGAAATAAATAAGGATCAATAAATACTGAAAGAAAAAAAAAACCAAGAAATACCATTTGTTTATTATTTCATCTGACATGCGCAACACGGACCGAAGCGCACAGAGGCGCGCTGTAGATGGGGTGTTGAAGACGCGCTAAAAAAACAAAGTATGTTTATTCACATATTGTTCTCTCTATTAATATGTACGTGAGTGTAAATGTCAGCAGCATCATATATGCCTAAAGGATTGAAGGTTGTCGGGTAAAAGAAGAGCATATTGATGCAGTTCACTCAGTCTGCTATTTTATTCCAACCGTTACTCCCGACCAGACACTTCTGTAAATATTTAGTTTATACGTAGAGTTACGCTTCAACTAAGTGTAATGGTGCAACGAAAAAATATTTAGTAGTGCGTAAGTTGTAACTTAGTGCCCATTTACGTCAAAACTAGGCTAAGTTGTAACTTACGTACAGCTGGTGCAACCGGCCCCAGTTCATTGTCCTCTAAAAACAAACAAAGACTGCATTTTCACCAATCAGCTTCCATCAGACGACTTGGTTCTGATGTGCACTTGGGCATTTTGTCTTATGTGTAATGTTTTAATCAGTCATCCATATCTAATAGCTGACTTGGCTGGTTAATGCAAACAATGAGTCTATGTCAAGGAATGATCCAGCGAAAACGTGCCACCATATAACAGGACAGGCTAATCCATCAAAGTCCTTCCCAGCATGCATCTGTACCACTCTTTAAAATGCATAAGGTAGCTTTGGTGGAACTCAGTAGAAGGTATATGGAAAATGTATGATGTCAAGCTCAGACAAGGTAGAAAATCAGCTGTTTGTCTCAACTGAATATATTTGTGATTTTTCATACCCGAGAAGGACAGTGAAGCAAACTGGACAAGGACTACAAGAGGTGGAGGCTGTAGATTCGTTATAACCTCCATGAAAACTCCTCTCCCTGAAGAAAAACTTCATTCCTTTGTCTTCCTCCCATAAATCAGCCCATTCCAGCCCAATGTCAATGTCAGTTTGTCGGACACTTTGAAACACAGAACATGACTTTTCTTACACAGAGCTCAAAGGAAACCCTGGTTGCAGGACGGTTTCTCTGGAATACAAATTTAAGATGTCTGTTTGTAGAGAAATAGAAATGTCCACAGCTCTTCCAGCTCTCCCGAGAATCCTGTTATGACTCACAAATCATAACGTACAGCAAACAAAAACAGAAAATACTGACAAAATACTGTTTCTTTGAGAAAAATGAGAATTGAAAACTGAAAAGCCAATCTAGAAACAAACACAAAAGCATTTAGTCATAAATGCCATGTGACTAATCACTCAGAAGTGCAAAATTATGTCATATCAATGCTGATTGGCAGATGGAAATGCAAGAACACAAAAGGTGAGACACTGTTTTCTAATGACTACTCTGAGTTGTGACGTCAAAGGCAGCAGACTGGGAAAAACGTCCATTTCACACCAAGTAGGTTTATTAAAAATAAATTGCTACTTTTAAATGGTCGTCAATGGAGAAAGATGGTTTTCAGAACCAGATGGTACAGTTTGGTTATGCTAACCAGCCAAACCTTGACCCCTTTATTCTAGTGTGTTTAGAGGGCATTACCCAATTTGAGCATTACACTCTCGATAAAACTGTATTTAAAAAGTGCTCAAGCTTAATTCATAGCCTAGGCCATCGTTCTTTGGGACAAAAATACAGCCATAGTGAATTTCTTACTATCGGCTAAAGTGTATAATTTTGCCTTTCCAGTAGATACTTCAGGTATTTCTTGTCCTCTGACACAGCGTAATTACTATAATAAAAGCATCATTAATAGTTGGCATAGTACATCTATGGAAATGGGCCATGGTTAATTATTAAAAAAATAGCCGTTAGAAAAATGTGGCTTTTAGAATAATGTTAGTCCTTATTGAGCATCATCTGGCAATAGATTCAAACATGAGTCATCTTTATCGAACTGAACAGAAATACTGCTTTCTTCAGATATAAAATTTAAGAAAACAAAATATAATAGATTGAGAGAGTTTTTGTCTGAATTTGTATAGTTAAATTCCATTCACATTTGTGACCCTGGACCGCAAAACCAGTCTTAAGCAGCATGGGTATATTTGTAGCAATAGCCAAAAATACATTGCATGGGTCAAAATTATCAATTTTTCTTTTATGCCAAAAATCATTAGGATATTAAGTAAAGATTATGTTCCATGAAGATATTTTGTAAAATTCTTACCTTAAATATATCAAAACTTCATTTTTGATTAGTAATATGCATTGCTAAGAACTTCATTTGGACAACTTTAAAGGCGATTTTCTCAATAATTTGATTTTTTTGCACCCTCAGATTCCAGATATTCAAATAGTTGTATCTCGGCCAAATATTGTCCGATCTTAACAAACCATACATCAATGGAAAGCTTTATTCAGCTTTCAGATGATGTATAAATCTCAATTTTGAAAAATTTACACTTAAGACTGGTTTTGTGGTCCAGGGTCACATTTCTGTTATATTAGTCCAACATCTCTCCTGTTTTCATGCTGTTGAAAAGATAGTAATTACTGCAAACAGGATCTCTAAATCCATACTGTGAAGCTGGAATTGTTTTCTTTCTTCGCACAACACTGTATAATCATCAGAAGGTAATTTCAAAGTCAATAACAGAAAAACGGTGTTGAGCAGGACCCATCACAACACTACAAAATATAAATGAACAAAATTCATTAAATTCTTGTTTTTAATAATGATCAATTTCAAGTTTGAGGCATGTTAAAGTCATGTTTCAGGTAATTCTCCATATGGCGAGAATGTGGGGAGCAATTTAAGCATGAATGTGATTTTAAATGTGAGAAGAACGAGTCATTTAACTAACTAAATAAAAAAGGTGTTGCGTTTGGCTACAGAAGTATAAAATACATACAATTCAAAGTGAAAATAAAACACATTTTCATCTGTCAACATGATTTGATCTGAATCGTAGGGGGTTTTCTATCATCACCAAAGGTGTAAATGTGATATTTTCTGATAGAGCCTATATTGGAAAGTGTTTTGTTGCAGCAGGTCCAACTAAGAAAATAGTATTTTTAGCTCTTATTTAGCTCTGGCCTTACAGTGTATCCACTATATTAATTTCACAGCATGCTTTCCATCCAACTGAGGAGTCGCTGCCTCATTGGTTTTTACAACTTCATAAAAATTATGCAGCTATTTCTTTTATCAAAATTACTAACCCCGTAACTCTAAATGGCACTTTGTTCGTTGAACTGTGCAGATCCTGAAGCCAAGTGATCTTCAGTCCTTTAATTTCTCAGTTGGGTATGGGCAAAGTTACTGTAGAATGAAAGAAGGATGGTGGAAGTTAGTCAAAGCGAGAGTTTGAGTTTGAGGGAGAGAGACAAGAGAGACGTCATGCCAGTCAAAAACGCCTCCACACTTCTCTATTACACACTGGAAGGGGTCACTACAAATCAATAGCACACAAAAGAAAGGCAAATTATAAATGATATGATCACATAACACAGAGGACTCCTTTTATTGATTATTTACCTCAAGTAAACCCTGAAACTGCTTTAGCTGCATCAACGCCATAGCAAAAGGAATATTTCTCCTTAAACCGAAAATTATGTCATCATTTACTCACCTTTTGCATTGAACACAAAAGAATAAAACTCAAAGAACTGTGCAGGTTCTTTTCCATGCAATTACAATAAATGATTTAAAATGATTTTAAATTTCACTCAAAGCTAATGAATTGCTCCAAAAGACTGAATATAGTGCACAAGTCGTATGGACCTTTTTTTGAGCTGCTTTTATAAAGAACGCCTCACTCCTCATGGGGACTAATTGCATGGAAAAGTATGAGAACCATTTTTCTTTTGTGTTCCATGGAGGAAAGAAAATCATATGGTTTTAGAACTACATGATGGTGAGTAAATGATGACAGAGTTTTCATTTTTGGGTGAAATATTCCTTTTAAGCAGTCCCCAGGTCCCCAGCTCAGTCAAATGTTTCCCATCCCATTTCCCAACCAGAAAGCTTTGAGGTCATTATGAATATAAAATCTAAAAACTGATTTTTTACCTTCAATTTCTCAGCAAATACAACCGCCTTTCACATGGAACATAATCAAATCTGCATATGCCTGCAGTATGTCTCAGTGACCTTTTCTTAGACTCAATGACAGCCAATTGTTATCTAACAATTCATCATCACTGAAAAATACACATAAATAAGCCCTGGTTTCCTTGGTTACCATGTCCTTTAAGGCCGGTGAGGGGGAATTACAAAAGATGGACAAAAATAAAGAAAAGCAAGCATACTGACCACCACCATGAGAACGGCAGATATGTGAGCAGAAATCCAGGTAGGCTTAACGGTAAGACGTCTGGCTCAGGAAGCAATTCTTGTCCTTGACTTTGGCTTGCTCCCACTGTATGAATTAGTTTGGCCATTCGCCTTAGAAAAGAACGAGCACTTGATCCTTAGGCACATAAAAACATGAGCCAAATTTATGCTCTGCAGTCCACATATGCTGTACTTGGACGGTGCACTGCTTTACAACACCATATAAAATATTTAGAATGATTTAATTATAAATTATATTAGAATAAAATAATCTTTCTTTATATGAAAGGAGTGGCTATGCAGAAACATCTATGAACAAATTCAAAGACTCGTTAAAAATGTCATAAAAACAAAATGGATCACAAGGAGGAAAGGAGCTGATGTTATTCACGTAGCTACGCTTCCCCACTGGTGTTCTAAATGTTCTTAAATGCTGAGGTTCTGGGAGAAAAGCCAGCGCAGCAAGCCTGATACTATGACAATGGATTCACAAAGGAAAACTCATGCAGACAACAGTACTCTCAACTGTAAACACTCAAAGGCACAATGATATATGTAGTAGGTACAATGACCCGGCCATGGACAATTACTTTGGAGTGGATCCCTGGAGATGTTTTCCACCTGTGTGTCTGCAAGTTTACAGTTATACATCTGTAGCACACTATTATGTATAGAATGTATTGTTTAATGAAAACCTTTAACACTTTACAATTAGTAAACATTAGCTAATGCATTAAACATCATGAACTAACAATTAATTATTCTTTTTACTAAAGCATTTATTAGTCTAGTGCCAAATTTACAATGCAAAGGTCCCACAGAAATACTTCTGAAGTGGCATTTAGGTATCTTTATATGGATTGTTTAATGCTGCTCAGAAGTGGCATGAATGCATTTACATTGCATTTGCAACTGTATACTTTAACCCTAAAAAGGGCAAGACCATAAAGAGACATCAGAAAATTTATTACTTTCTTTTTTCCATCTTATTGGAACTCAAATAATACAATTTCATGATTTTTTTTTTTCAAAACTTGACTCTTATATTTTATTTTAATGTTTGTATCCCCCAGGATACGTCGCCCCTTTGGGGGTATAAATTCACTGAAAACAGAACACTTGTTTATCAATGCTTGTTACAGCATGGTTGTAATTCCTGAACACTTTGGAATACAGACCTAAGGTTGGTCTCTTTTTAATGAAGACACATAGCAGATTATTGCTGAAGTGAAAGCATTTCAAAAAAACGAAAGTATAAAAAAGTTATAGAAGTTTAAGTTTAAAATAAAGATAATGTAGTATACTATTTTTATTTTATTTTATATAAAATAAGTATTTTATAAAATATGTTGAACTCTAAAATTTCTATGAAATCAAAGCCATATGTCTAACCAAGTTGTGTTCCAAATTTGAAGTTGATATCACAACAATAGTGGTTCCTGTGAGATTTTGTTTGGGCACTATACCAAAAATATCCACTGGGTTACACCCTAACTCTATTGATTTTTTTGATGCAGTTTTCTGTCACAATATCACTTCTATTACAAAACAGTTACCAAATATGGAACCTTGATTGTCAGATCTTTCCAACGATACGTGTTTTGTCAAGATTATAAAAAGATCTGATTTTCTAAAACACAAGCCACAAAATCACAGTCTATATATATATATATATATATATATATATATATATATATGGTTTCATATCTTGATTTATACCCCTAAAAGAGCGACGTATCCCCTGAGATACAAAAACTTAGAGACTGATTACAAAAAACGTAAGCATTTAATTCATAAAATTTCAATGTAAACCTAATAAGCTAATGCTGAATAACAGCTTTTAAAACAGGCAAGTCCCCTCCAACATGTGTAAATATGTGACCTAGATCAACTTTTATTGGAGGGTGAGTAGATTTCCCACTACAGGCAGCCATGCAGTTTTAAATGCTTCCTGTGAGCTAAACAAAGAATGTAGAAAGAAAAAAAAAAACCTTTCAAAATGAAACCAAGAAATAAGACCTACACTTTCACTGCTTCTCCCCACAGCTTTTCAAATGTTTGTATCCCCCAGGATATGCTGCCTCTTTTAGGGTTAACACTAGAGGCTTAGATGGGTTTGAGCAGGCTTCATACTGAATTTGTAGCAGCCACAGAGCAGCCTTAACTTGGATGTTATTTTAATTTATAATTATACTATTGTTCAATGTAAAGTACATATAATGTATTACTATATGCCATTATTAACATTAATCAGGAATTATACATGCTGTGAAATTATGGTTTATTGTTAGTTCATGATACCTAATGCATTAACTAAAGATAATGATTTGAAACTTATTGTAATGTATCTGTGAATAAAATAAAATAAAATAAAATAAATAAATAAATAAATAAACTGGTCCGTATGGAAAAGAAAGGAAAGGATGCAATGTGTGGCCAAATATGGTGTCTCATACTTGGAATTTGTGCTCTGCATTTAACCCATCCAAGTGCACACACACAGTAGTGAGAAGTGAACAAACCTACCTGGTGAACACACACCCAGAGCAGTGGGCAGCCAATGCTGCAGTGCCTTGCTCAAGGGTCTCACCTCAGTCGTGGTACTGAAGGTGGAGAGAGCACTGGACATTCACTCCCCCCACCTACAATCCCTGCCAGACCTAAGACTCGAACCTGCAACCTTCAGGTTACAAGTCCGACTCTCTAACCATTAGGCCGTGACTCATCAAGCGGATACTTAACATTTACTTATCAGGTTGATATTTTATGATTTTTCCTAATCAGATGAGAACCGATTATAAACAAAATTCAGTTGCATAAAACATCCTCTACATCATGCATATCTCAAAGATAGTTCATATCGCAAAGATAATTCACACCACAGCCAAAAATCTTCCTTTTTTTAATTAATTATCTCTTTCTCTCTCTCTCTAAATGTTGGCACATTATGATGTGGAGTAGAAAAAATTACTTTCCTCCATTTACATACCTTAACAAAAATCAGCTGGGTGAGATACAAAAGTGAATTTGCTAAATAATACTGTCAGTGTTGGGAAGTCTACTACATAGGCTTAAGTGACTGGGCACTTGACAACACGTCTAGCAAAGAGTCCAATCCAATAAAAGAGCTAAGTATTACGGTCCCTATCCTCCCCACCCAGCCCTCCAGTGCATCCACGCCAGAAGGAGAAATCAAATAAAGGAATTTGAGTCGGAGCGAGTGGACTTTAAAGCTGCCAAACAATCATTTGCAGTCGCCTTGGCAGACAGCAGGCCAATATACTGAGCTCATATGCTGTCTGTCTCTCTCCAACCCATGGCTGTGTTCTGCTATTGAGATGCATGGCTGCCTGACTTAATAGCCTACATAAGCACTGATGCCTCCATGCCTGCTGGACGTTTACTGAGATGCAGGTCTGACAGCGTGGGCCTGTTCATCATTCTGACACTTCATAAACACAATGTCGCCTTTAATTGACAAACGAATGGATTCTGGGTGTGTCAGCCTGTCGGACAGCTCCGATCAGAGGGGGTGAGGAGTGGCAGTCTGTGTGTATGTGAATGTGTGGAAGCATGTGGGTGTCTGTGCATGTTGCCAAAGCAATTTAGGACTAACAGCCAAAGCCATTATTCATTTAAGGGTAATTTATGGATACTTCCTTTCAGATAATCAATTAACCTCATTCTTTCATAGTGAGTACTGCTCGTCACAGGAACCATCATGAACCTAACACTGCATTACGAGTTCAGGATGACTGGAACTGGAAGATCGGATGAGGGAAAAAAAACAAAAAACATCAACATGTCTCAAACTGTCTCGATTTTTTAGTGTTCTTATGGTATTATTAGATCAAAAATATAGCAAATTGTTATATTGTGAAATAGTATTACAATTAAAAAATATCAGTTTTATATTTTAGTATATTTTAAAATATAATGTATTGCTGTGATGCAAAGCTGAATTTTCAGCAGCCATTACTCCAGTCTTCAGTGCCATGAGCCTTCAGAAATCATTCGAATATGCTGATTTGCTGCTCAAGAAACATTATCAATGTTAAAAATAATTATTTTGGATAAAATTAATGTGTTTTTGTTGAAACTGATACATTTTTCAGGATTGTTTGATGAATATAAAGTTCAAAAGTATAGCATTTATTTGAAATAGATCTTTTTGTAACAATTTAAAAATCTTTAATGTCATCTTTGATCAATTTAATGCATCTTTGCTGAAGTTAAGTATTAATTTCTTTAAAAATATATCTCACCGAGTTCAAACTTTTGAACAGCAGCATATAAGCTATTTGTACTTTTCATTTGTATTTTAAACGTTCAGAATTATATAAAATATAAAAATAAAATCTCAAAGCCATCAACACATATACACCCACAACTAACACCTTGTCATAAAATACAAGAAATGCTTTAAAAAAAAAAGTCTCTACACACCTGGGGAATGTAATTTCTGGAGGAAAAATAAAATAAAAGTAAAGAATACTGCTTTGTAAATGAATAGAAAAGTCAAAACAAGAGCAGTTCTTTTTATTCCACAAATTTTTCAAGACGCTTCCCACAGTGATTTTTGTCTCTTTCTTTCTGCTTTTGAGTGAAAGGAGAGAGGCAGAGAGAATAGAAGACAGGATGAATGGCGTGAGTCATGAGACATTTGTTCTTGGTTTCCTTTTGCTCGTCTCCTGTCTGACTGCGTGGAGCTGAGCCACCGTGACAAAGGCTCACTGAATGCTGAGACTGAGAGAGGAAGCCGGGGCACAGTGGATGAAACACTGGTACTGCTGGGCCTGAATGAGCCTGCATGTCACTGCTGGACACTGCTCTACAGGCTCTGTTCCCTTGGAAACCTGTGTGTCACAATCATAGACTGGAGTCCACAATATGCTCTCTATGCCCAAGAGGCTCACTAGATTAAGTCACCTATGGCATTATCGTCACGCTACATCAAGCATTAATGCCCCAGAGAATGGTAAAGCCATACAACAAACGTGCACCGGCATGAACTACCAGGATGTAGTAAATAAATTTGTTAATGAGAATCTCCACTCAACATATCTATTGATCAGCATGAGCATTATAGCTGATGAGCCTCCTGTTTTTGTCAATAGGTATCAGGGTTGGCTTTTCTCTCTATCCACATAATATGTAGACACAGTTAAACACAATTAGGGATACTATACTTGGCACTTTTTCTACAGATAGGGTACAAAAGGGGACCTGAATCTTTTTTAAGGATTTAATCAAATGGTCAGTGAAAAGAGGTGCTTGAGGTGTTCATTGTTGATCATCAACCTAAGAATGTCAAACTAAAAATGATAAATAACTATATTATTTATTCATGAATTTTCCATGAATATAAATATTTGCAGTTTGTGATTTTTTGAAGTACTACACTCTTAAAAATAAAGGTTTTTTAGTGCCATAGAGCAGAAACTTTAACATCCATGAAATATTTCCATTGCACAAAAGGTTCATTATAGTGGAAAAATGTTCCTCAGATTATTAAAATTGATCAAATGAATGAATGAATAGACTTTTAAAATGTGTAACAAGGGAAAATCTTATGCTAACACGCAAAATGTTGGAAAAAAGATAAATATCATGTCTTTGGTATAATCTAAATAAATAAATGAAGACTTCTAATGCACAAACCTCTAAGTCCGCCTGAGATTTTTCCTTCAAATGAGTTTTTTCGTCAGGCTTCTATGAAAATATCATTGGACATTTTTAAAAATAAAAGGCTTTAAATAACTGACTAATAACCTTTTCTTTGCCATTAAAATTAAATTACTGAACCTAAACACAGGAGCCTGATAACAGTGCTCATTTAAAAGAAAAAACAGACAGACATAGAGGTGTTTGCATCAGAAAATAACAG
This sequence comes from Tor tambroides, assembly GCA_021397915.2. NCBI lineage: Eukaryota > Metazoa > Chordata > Actinopteri > Cypriniformes > Cyprinidae > Tor > Tor tambroides. The sequence goes on from JAFVLL020031476.1 coordinate 70,901, forward strand.
ATCAGAAGATTTGAAAATGCATAAAGAAATGAAAAATAATGCCATCACTATCTAAATATCTGATAAGCACTGAAACAGAGGCATTCTGCCTCTAAGGTTTTTTTCTTTTCTTTTTTTATCATCATGGGACACCAAAGTGTACCACATTTATGGAAAGTGTCACTTACTATACTGAAACTCAGCACTTTCCCTCACCTTTAGAGGCTGATTGAAATTACACAAGGAGAATCTGAATCTACATATATTTTGAAGGTCCTTAGAGTGTAGCTCAGGGCTTTGCTCTCTACAAATGTGCCTGAGGCTCTGGTTCGGTGCGTAGCTAATGGTCAGTGAGCCTCACTGCTTTCTTTAACTGCTCTAAATGAGATCAAATGTTTTGTTTCTCTGAGAGGCACAATCCAAGACTGCTCCAGTGACTCCAACTAATTAAGTCTCTGTTTAAAAAGGGAATTAAACACAGGGGGAATATGCAAATGGAGGTGGGGGAGGAATGACAAATCAACCCGGAGGGACTCCAGATGTCAGACGTTCCTTGAAATATGATGATCAATATTCAGACTCATTTCCAAAAATCCTTGCGAACCAAATCCAGAGGGTGAAGCGCCTTGTAGCCATCAGTCTGGGAATTACTTAATGGCTGGCATAAGTCCGCATGAATTCATGTGGGAGACCACACTGCTATCACACATGCACATCTATCAAACAAAAGAAAGGCAGCTAATTGAGCTGAAAAAAACAAAGCAGCATGACCCACGACGGATGAGGAGAAAGAATAGAAGATAATACCTACCAGCCTCCTCATTGACTGAATTTGTATTGTACTGTATTGTAGTTCATAAAAGCGCTCCTATGGGAGGAAAAATGGCCCGCATAAGCCTTTTCTGAGACCACTTTATCCTTATTGGCAATCAATGTAATTTTGTCATGCACGATAAATGCTTCTGTTATCTCCCCACTAGTTGATAGGCATCAGCAAACTCTATTTAAAATCTAATGATCATTTATGCTTGTATACTGGGGGAGCGGTTGCATGAGAGAGACCACCAAGCATAATGATATTCATGTCAGAAACATGCTTAGGGCCAGATGGGTTGTGCAGCAATGCACTCCTCTGAGAGACCAAACACTGAGCATGAGCGAGAATTTATCTGTGTTGTTGACATTTTAAATTTGTCAGGTACTGCTAGAGCACAAGTAAGCAAGACTAAGGCTAACATATTGTGTTTTAGGATGGATATTACTCACATTGTTTTGGTTTTAGATCATAAAATGCAACATGACACATTGCCATATGTCATCTGATTCTACCACTTTGACAGGAGGGCAGGAGGTGAATCATCACACTCTAAACAGAAAGCAAAGCTATGCCATTTGTTTCCCTCATCCTTGTTGTTTTTCTGCGCTTTACTAGAGGTGAAGGTTAACATTTTTAGCTGGGAGAGTTTTTAGAGGACATTTAGGTCTACTGGATCCAACTTTGTATTTGTGGTTCACTTCCTTGTCCAATTTTGCTCTAGGCAGTCAGTGATCCAATTGAACAAGCCATAATGGAAAACAAACAAGCTGCATTTCTAAAAAAAAATTCTTAAAAAAAAAAAAAAAGGACCTGTCAAAGCTCATCTGCCTCCTGTGACTCAGATATGAAATGGGAAAGGCACAGTATGAAATCCCGTTATTTCTACATCCTAAAAGTCCTTCAGGCACATTATTTTACCTTAAGTGCACAATATGTTCAAAATTGCATACTGTCACACAGTATCACATTGAAAGATGTCACAATTGTATGTTATTTCCCTCTGTCCAGTTGTCAACTAGCTATATTCTTCGGGATGCATCACATCCTCTTTATGGTGAATATGAGTTATTACCATCTGGTCGAAGGTATAGGGTACCATTATTACGGACTGCCCGTGCACAAAGATCCTTTATATCCTCCAGTATAGCTTTGTTAAATAATTATTTGTGATATCACAGTTGTCATTTTTACATCTATGGCAGTGACTCTGTTGTTGTGAAAGGGATGTGGTTTGATGCTGGTTCTATTAATTTGTATTTATTTGTAATCTGTTGATGTTTTGTTTGTATTGTTAATTATTGTTGTTGATCACTGAAGAGTTGCCACAAGAATTTCCGAAAGGATAATAAACTTAAACTTAAACTTACATACTTATATTGTCAACTATATTATTTTATAACCCAAGCATACTGCTATATATATATATATATATATATATATATATTAAACAATTGAATTAAAATATTTAATTTATAAACAACAACAACAACAACAACAATAATAATAATAATAATAATAATGTTAATAAACAGTTCATATATGTTGCATTATGTCAGTTCTTGTTGTTTCCATTTCAAAACAACTAGACAGATTCTGGCGGATAATTATATTCTTCTATAAGTGTTTGAACTTGAATTGGAGATGTTCCAAGTTTCTTTCCATTACAGCATATTTTAGACTGTTTGTGTCAACTGTTTTATAAGAAAGGAGAGAGAGGCTGTTCTAATACAAGTGTGGCATCCCACACTCAAAAACTTTAATTTGATATTGACTGTAGGAGTGAAGTTTTGTGAGAAATATGAACTTCTCAGTTGAACAAAGGGCGCCTTTGGATATATTCCATATGTTTTTTGTTTGTTTTTTCTAAGTAAAAACAGAAATATCTATCTTTATTATATGGCTATCAAAATCGTTGTCTGTCTGTCCCAACTGTTTTTGTGGCATAGTAGCTAAAGCTCAGGGCCTTGAGCTAAGCACTTAACCACAGTTTGCTCAATGTTTTTTTTTTTGTTGTTGTTTTTTTTGGCTAAAAGCACCTATGACTACTAAGAGCTTCTTTCTCATTACATGGAAAAGAGCCACATGTACAACACCAGAATGGACCACGGCTAAATATTGAATAAATGTTTATAACAATAATGAATTCATTTATCTTAATCATTTTTCATTTGATTTCACTTGGTGAGCTGTATGTACTATTACTGGGCTCTTTGGCCCAGACACAGAGAAATGATGCATAAAGACCAAAAATACTAAGATTCAAGGTGCTTTGGCACAGACAGTGCAAAGCTTTTGACATTCCAGTAGTGGATCAGGGATTTTTTAGCGTTTAGTAACCTGATAGATCTGTGCTGAATCAATGATGCTTTAAACTCTTACTATAAAATCTGAATAGTTTTATACATGTAAGCTGTCAAACATTAGTATGTCCTGAACATTTCATCCACAAGGAGACTACAGGATGTACAGTACATTTTTTTCTCCCTCACCAATGTGCATCCAGGCATCTTTTTCCACAAGCGCACACACACAATCTAACAACCTCTGGGCTTGACAGTTCCGTCACTCACTACAGGGGTGCTAAGAATGAGACGGAAACATTTTCTGCTCCTTCTGACTGGGCGACAGATAAGGATGCGGCAGGTGAAGGCTAATTGATGAAGATCTGCAGCTATTCTAGTGAAACTGTACATAATTAGTGCCCAAAAGGTAGCAGTGTTGATGGAAGACGCCTGCTGATGTCAAACTAATTCCACACTGCTGGATGACTTGACCCTGGTCAAGCAGAGGCTTGTTTCCGACTGCAGTCTGATAGTGTACGAAAGCAATATCCTCTAAAGCCCCAGGACATCCCCTAGGACTGGGATGAATATTTTCTCTATCTTTTGACTCACCTCTCAAGCCTGTGGTGTCTCTACTGTCCCTGGGGCTGAGACAGGAGACTATGGGGAAAGCAGGTGCATCTCCATCTGCTGAGGAGACACAGAATCCCATTTTGTCATGAATCCATCCTACCAGAGCTCCATCTGGTGACATCTCTAGCTTTTTTCTCTATTTCCTGCCTAGGTGTACCAACCAGGTGCATTTGCCTACTCGTCTATGTTGCCCTGGCAACAATACGCCAAAGTATTGCCTAGTTGTCAAACTCTAAATAACAATTTCAGTAATTAATTAGGACAAAATTCATTATCGCACATCTCTTTAATACTGATCTAATTGTATCTGTTTTAGACTCTCTGGTAATTACAAACCATCTATTAGATAAAAATTGATAGCAAATGTACGCCATCAACAAGTGGCAGTTATGTGTGAAATCAATGATGGACAATTTGTACGCAACGATCTACTAACTGGGAATAATATCAGGAAAGAAAAGAAAAATCTATTCTATAGAATAAAAATATAAAGGAATATGTATTAATATAACATAACATAATAATCTAATACAATATAATATTCATTTGGATTTAGAATTATGAAACAGAAAAAAAGTAGAAGTATATATTAATAAACATAATATAAATAAACATCTTAATATAAATACAAATCAATTTTAAATTTAATTTACAAAAAAAAATATATATATATAGACATTCCTTCTTGCTATCCTCTAAAATTAATTAAATGGAACATTTCTGGAAACAGCACTACATTAAACATTTTAAAAGAGGGGGTACAAATTAACTTGTAAGATACAACAACAGTATTTATGAGTATTTTTCCAACTTTGCACAGAAGCAGTACAAAGGACACAGGAAATCACGACACAACACAGGCCAGAATCTCAATGTGTATTAACCGGTGAGAACACAACAACACTATTCCCGCAGAGGTAATACTCACTTACAGAAAAAGCAAAGACCAAAAATGCACTTTAAAGACCTAATCTTTTTGAAACCATTAGTAATACAGAACTCCCGCTGATCAATTTTAACATTCCCAGAATTTTCTATTACTGTCGCTAGCAGGCGCCATGAAAAATACACAGCACAAACCAGTGCTTGCAGAATGTGTCGACAACCTCTTACAAGCTATACGTTGCACAAATTGCTTTTCCTTGGATAACCTCCGCTTCAGTTTTCTGCTTTGAGGTTAGACCAAACGGCCATTAGCAGCAACTGATGTTGTCAGCATGTGTTGGATGCTTGATGACTCAGGGGTGGTTGATAATGAGCTCAATTGTGGTGTTTTTTGCCTCAGGTGGGGCAAAGGTGAGAAATGTGATGGTTATGCTAATTCAGGTCAAGATCCCGAGTCTGATACTCAGTGAGGATTAAGGGGCCAGGCCCCCTCAGGGACTCCAATCTCCACCCCTGCATGTAAAACTGACTGGATTGTCAGAGTGCGCCCAGACAGAGACAAGATGGAGCATCTGAGTCTTCCATGGGCGTGGGTGGCAATCAGGCGACTGTACCAAGACCAGTAGACCATGCTCCGTTCAGTCAGTCTGACAGAAATCATGTTGATCTCAAGTGTCGTTAGGGACCTCGCTTAAATAAATGGAGTCAATAGTCATTCTGGAGGCAGCGAAATCAATAGGCTCAAGACCGGCATGGAGGGATGTGCTCCAACTGTGCCTTCAACATCAATCTGCCATCTGAAGCACACGAACCATTGCTGCAAAGGGCTTTAAGGAGACAAAGATTGAAAACAACTATATAGCACCTTCAATTCACACTTTTTCACTTTATTTTCCATTAAATCCTGCTTAAAGTACATAAAGTGCATACTTGCATGCCTCCATAGTAATTAAGGCTAGCATACTTGCTTTAACACTTCTTAAGTCACATTCATTTCAATTTATAGTAACCTATAGGCTTAACTTAGCCGGACGTAGCATGATTTTAATTACAAAATAAAGGTCACTCCTATTATTGTGATGGTGAGCTCCATGGCATCTCTGGAGTATTGTTTATTGCTCTGTGCTAAAGTGTTCCCTTTGGAGCTGAAGGTCAGGTGTCTGCCTCCCAGTCAGGATGTCACCCAGCTCACATCGACCTACTCCTGCTGCTGCTTGTGCAACGCCATCAGATTTGCCTGGGGAGGGAAATACTCAGGCAAGTCATTTTTGCTAACACTTGTTTATTTTGGCTTGAAATTGTTGTTAGATGTAGTTGAACACCTAAGGCCTCATGTGGCATGATTCAACAGTCAAAATGAAATGAAAATTCAGCCTAGTTTTATACTTGTGTATATCTTGCTGTGTACAGTTCATCTGTGTGTGTGTGTGTTTCATATTTAATAAATAAATAAATAACTCATAATTTTTAATCAATGTCAACTGGATCTTCTGGTTAAAATGACAGACTTTTCTCTGGCTATTTTTACATGTTATGTTCCATTTATTTTATCAAAGAACAAATATCTGAAAAAAGAAATGCAATTCAATGTCAAATGATTAGATAATTTAAACAATAAAAATATATAAAATGATTTTTGCAAAAGGAGTTTTTAATAATTTTTCACCATTGGTGGCATAAATGCAATCCAATTGGGCTAAGTACTAATATTCTACAACTAAAATTGACTAACATTCATAAAGTACTACTGACAAAACTCATAAAGTGCAGTTTTAATCACAGGCTTTCATATGAACAACCAGTCAGTAGCTGTGCTGTATTTGTTTGTTTCATATATGCACCTATGTTTGATTCATGAAAAGTAATTTGTCCATCAGTCTTTAGGGAGTCAGACTGCACTGCGCTGTATTTGATTCACTACAAAAAAACTGAATCATTCATTTAGGAAGTGACTGCATTTGATATTCTGATATTCAGTCTCATAAGAGTCATTTGTTTGGGAATTGGACTATACTTGTTGAGCTGCACGTATGTGTTCAATTCACATAGAACTGCCTCATTTGTTCATGAATCAGAGAGCACTGTGCTGTATTCATTAGAATCATTGTGGACTGCAGAGGCTGAGCTACATCACTTAAAAAAGAATAAAGTCATTTATTATAAAATCGGACTTGCGCTGTATCCTTTTGATAAATTAAAAGAACCAGTTCATAAGAATCATTCGCTGGGGATTCAGACTTCACTGGTCGCACTGGTCTGTTTCATGTGGTAGTTTCAGTAGTGATGTTGTGGCATTGCTGATAAGAAGTGTGGGAAAATCTTTGTGTCAGTGGAAAAATGTGAGTGTGAAAACTATTAATGAAACCACTCGCTTCCTTAAAAAAAAAAAAAAAGATTCTCAGTTCCCAACCTTAGATTTGGGAGAAATAAGATCTAAATGTTGGAGAGAGAAAAAAAAAGGACCCACGTCAAGTTAAGTTTTGTGCGATTCTGGGGAGATTGTTACGTCTCAGCAGGGGATCACAGAGTAAAAAGGACCCAGGTGCAGTGACTAGTGGGATTTCTTTGATGAGTCTGATGCACATTCTCTTTCACTGAGTTAATTATAAATATGAATGCAGAACTGTATTGCTTTTGTCATACAGCGTGTAGGCTGTTTTACAAGACCCATCGGCTTCCTTTTTTTAGATAAAAGGCACAGATACACGGACTCTATTTTGAGAAGAACCAGGTGGACACTTGTATTAGCCAAAACTCTGGCAGTAGGCAGACATTTTTCCTCTCTCACAAAAAGACAGAGGATCTTTTTGTGCTTTAATGCACTTTAATGGCTGCATTTGTGCCAGGCCTGAGAGAGAAAAAGAGAGAGAGACCCTTTCATTACAGTGTAGAGCAGCAGAACCGAGGTGAGCAGGACTCCATCAGCAACGTGAGGAGGAAGGAGCGGAGAGAGAGAAGAAAGACGGAGAGCGAGATGCGGAGAGATTGAGGAGAGCGTGGCATTGCTACATAATGCGATCAGAAACAGTTCTTTTATAACCTCTCGTCACTTACATTTCATCAAACTCCTTTCTCTTATTTCATTTCGCTTTTATTACTTGTCTCCAGAGACTGTTTTTCACCTTCACTGTGGATGGATGTAATATTTATACCTGTCACACACACGAGGGCCAGAAAAATGAGAATATCTCCCCAGCAGAAGAGGGGCTACAATGTTCGGTGGCTGCTGTCAGCAAAACCTAAGCACGATGTGATTCCTGACCCTCTCTAAATCTCCTCATATCTTCAAACTGGCACAAGAATGAATGCTGGCAGATTGCAATCTCATTACTGACCTCTGTGCGGTGTGTAACAGCACACACACACACACACACACACACAGTCTGCTTCTCATGTGTAATAGCTTTCCATGAAAACACACATGCACATTCACCCACACACAATCGCCGCATGCAGAAATCGATTAGCTCGCAGGAAGTCTCTGCCCACGTACCCAGTGCAAACCACGCCAAAGTCAGCGCCTAGCGACAGTGACACAATGATGATGACATTGCCATGGCAACATACTCCTCGGGTCTCCTGCAGCAGTGGAGTGAGAGCTTTGAACACCCTGGACAGCATTTTCAAGTGATGGAGACCTTTTGGGAAACAAAGTAGCTGGGTCACACTCTACTTCCTGCTGCTCTGCCGAGTCGAACGGGAGACTGACAGATAACTCTCCAAAAAATTCAGTCTAACAAAATGCAATTAAAAGAATATTTGGGGTTCACTACAAGTTAAATTCAGTCAACAGCATTCGTGACTTAATGTTGATTACCACACAGTAAAAAAAAAAAAAAAAAAGGCAGAAGCTGAGGTTAAACAGACACACATGAAGTGAAACTGACGAATTTCTGGAGGGTTTAAAGGCAGAAATATGAAGCTTATTATTTTCAAAAGAACTTTAATTATTCTTTTTAAACTTGAGCATTATTTGAGCTGCAAAAGTTGTGCAAACCATTGTTTTGTTTGTGGTATTACAGGGTTTACGCTGTTATATTATGACAACAAAGCTGTAAAATTGGACATAAAGGCACACAGAAAAGATTTGTAAGCAAATTTTTTACACTAAAACACAAATACTTCTACCAACATTGTTGCAAAACTACAAAAACATATTCATACATACAGTTCATTGCCATTTCCAGCTGAAATAAACACTAAAGGCAGTAAAATGTCAACAACTTTTATTCCTTTTCTTACAAATAATGATAACAGGAGTAGATTATCGATTAATAAAGATGTATTGACAAAAAAACAAATTTAGGGTAGGGTTTAGTGTACAGTAGGTATTACGTTATTTTCTTTTTGCACCATTCACTGGACATTTCACTTCCAAATTACATGTTCATTTACTGAAAATGAAACTGAACATGCTTTTAGCACTGGACATGTCACTATGAAAGTGATGCAAAATGTGCAAGAAGCAATATCATTTTGCAGATATGCTGTCACAGGCATTTTTTTTGGGGGGGGGGGCTGGGTTGTAAAATCATGTTCACATATTGTTCATGTTTTGTGTCTATAGAAACAGTGAGAATTTGAATGTTTATGTATAGGCCCTATTGACTTATGGATTAATGTAACCTTGATTTTTTTGCTTCTTTTTTAAGAAAAAGGAGTAAAGGCGTTCACACCCATGCTTATTATGTTTGCACACTGCAATTTTGTCATCTCTCGCATTAAATGATCAAGCTTTGGATGAATTCTGATTGGCTTTCATTTTTATTGTTCATCCTCTATGTTAACATTAACATTATAGCTGTGGTGTAGACTCTACTATTGATTTAAATTTGTTATCGATATAACTCTCATCCTTGGTGTGAACAGAACTTGTGTCCATTTTTCTGTGTGGTTAAAAAATTCATAAATACTGCTGATTGAGCTCACCTTGTACTGAAATTTAAATTAAATTTAAATTCAGAATTGAAATAGCCCACATTTGATTACATAAAGGCCTCATTATCCAGGTCAACATATTATCCATCTCAACAAGACACAGAGCAGAATGTCATACATTTTCTTTTCCCGCCATGTTCCATCACAGGCACTTCATATTGGCACTATCCCTCTCCTGGCTGTCACATGGAGAGAAGTTAATTCAATTAAGAGATGTGAAAGAGTTTTTTTTATGGTCCAAGCCCAGGGAGCTATTTATCGCATCTAACAAAAGCCAAGGAAGCCTCTGGACTGCATCTCCTATAATATTAAAAAACATCCTGACATTAAAACTCAACAAAGCAATCATCTCTCTCCAGAGACACTCTCCTGAGAAGCAGAGAGCCAGTAACACGGGCCCTGGCATTTAGAGTCCTCCACCGCTGCTGTGGCGTGAGCAGTGCTGGAGCATTTTTAATTAAATAAACTCAGGCTGGGTTGATATGCTCCGGTTTGAAAAGTCACCTCATTAGTTTCAGCAGGAAGAGGCAGGACTGTGGTAGAGCCTGATTATAAACACTTTACGCAGCCTGGAATCAATTGAGATAAGATGGAAGAGCAGACGGTAGCAGTTAGGAGTATTTTTAATGGTTGCCATACCTATGTTTACTCGCTATTCACATTTGAAGGCCTTAACTGTGTGAGTGCTATATATAGAGTCAATTTTGAGTAGTAAAAGAACTGACAGGCTTCTAGGAATGAATGGTGCCTGACATGTATGGTGCCAGAAGGTTGGATGAAAGAGAAAAATGGTCAAAGATCACTGGATCTGTGTCATAGTAGGAGGATATGCCAAAAGGAAGTGTAATGAAAAAATAGATACGGGCAATCATGGAAGCAGGTCATCGAGTGGCAGGCCAAAAAAATGAGTAACAGTACTTCAGACCGTAAGAGCACATTTCTGAGTCAAATATGAGATTACAGACCACCTGAAGCCTCAGTGCAAATAAAATCACTGCGTCAAAGTGTTTGAATAAACAGGTTCAGTGCGGATCATCATGACGATGTGATCTATGACAAATGCTATTTATTTTTGATTCTGTCTAGGGTGCACACAGACATGACACAAACTGTATACCCTAAACTGTGGCAAAGACTACATTTTACAGCTTTTACAGAGGTGTTTTGGTGTGGTACATGTGGCCAGGGGCGATTGTGGGATTTTAGCCTTAGGGGCTTGAGCCCTTTACAAGACTTGTGAGTTGCACTGGTCTAGAAAGACAGAATGCTTCTATAGCCTATAGTGTGAGAAATTGTGGGTTCAAAATTGTTTGACTATATTTAAAAAAATTAATAATAAATAAACCATTCAAAAAAAATTGTTAGTGGGTGTAAATCGTTAACAAGGTACATTCAAAAATATCACAATTGATGTCCTTTATGTAATTACTGAACTGAACTGAATCATCATTAAGCAGACTTGATCTGAATAATGACACTATTGTCTTTTTAGAGCTGCTTGTATAAAGCACTATATACTGTATATTAAAACATGTATATATATATATATATATATATATATATATATATATATATATATATATATATATTCAAAAAGGTTTGAAATTCAAGTGGAATGGAGCACTGGCTGCTGATGAGTGACAGATGGGGGCAGGATCTGTCCCGCCTCTGCTGCCCTAGAGAACATCTCTGCTCTTGGCATGCCACTGAGAGGTGGATAATACAAAATATAATGAACTTTTCAATTGTACAGTGACTGCTAGGGGGAGGATTCAAAGTGAAATAATCTCAGAAGACCCTTTTTTTGTATAGATTGTATAGTCGCAGATAGACAGTGAAAAATCACCTACTGTGTGCATGTCGCACTGTGCTCCATTTTTTAGCATCATTGTATACTGAACTCACAGTCTAACAATGAAATGAGTACACGAGGCTGTAACTACTATTTCTCACAAAAGGACATTTCAATAATGTCCTTAACCTTGTCTTTTAATGCCTCAGCCTCTTGTCTAACCTCCAATTTCACATCTCTTAACCTTCAACAGTGAGCTAAGCGCTTATCAGAGGACTTACAATAACGCAAGTTGCCTTCACTGCCATTAAGCAATGACGAATATGAAAGTTCACGAACTGAGGTTCAGCATCTTAAATAGCCTTCTAAAGATGGTTTAATAGCTGTATGTTAATTTATGTTCTCTCAGAGGGGAAAAAGACCTTTCAATTGACCAATATATGTTGACATCATACTAAGAATTGTTCAGTGGCCTTACAAAGTTTAAGACACTTAATGCATGGATAGGTATTAAAATGTCAAACCAAACTGCATTAATTTAACAAAGGATAGCACAAGATACAGTATATTCAAGCGAAACAATATGATTTTAAATTATATATTAAAAATACTGTTCAAAATTTAAGACTATTGGGTCCAAAAAGTCATTAAAGAAATGACTAAAAAAGTCAAGTAAGCTCTGACAAAAGGCCTGGAATCTTGAGCATTTGGAAATGCCTTTTGCTTTGATATACTGTTATTTACAAAAGGAGAATTTGTCTGACAAATGTGGATAGATAGATAGATAGATAGATAGATAGATAGATAGATAGATAGATAGATAGATAGATAGATAGATAGATAGATAGATAGATAGATAGATAGATAGATTCACTTCTCTAAACATATCCGAAAGACATGTCCTCATTCACAATAAAGTCTCCTTGAATTATTTTCTGCTGGCTGTAGGCTTCTGACTCATCCCTTTACCTTGAGGCCTAGTGGGCAGTAATTATAAAGATAAAGACTGAAACTATGCAGAATTCATTCTCTGATTAATTACTGAGGTCCTGATTTATACCATCAGTGTCTGAGAAGATCACTGACTCAGTCAGCTGACTGACAGCCTATCCCAGATGCCAACAGCTGGGGATTCTAATCACTGGCAGAGTGATGAACGACACTTTTGTGTTGGCAAACAGGGTCTTACAGCTGCCAAAAGAGGTGGGGAGACGTGAAGATTACATGAGGGACAGCGTAGGGATAAGAGTGCGTCTTCCTCCTGGATCTACACTGAATAGCTGGTTGTGACAACACATGGTGTCACATTTCAGCACAAAACCCAGATCATCCCAGGATCATCCACTGACATCCAAATGCTCAAATGAGACTTAAATCCGAGGCCTTTGAATAAAGGAGCTGTAAATTCTTGAGTACAGTGCATGCTGCTAGAGGATTGTAAAAGGATCGAGGCCTACAGAAACCTTGCAAACCTCCTTCCCTTGTCTGAGGAACTCTTGACAGTGGAGATCAATAGAAAAACAGTAAAGTAAAAGAACTAAGGTCAGCCATGACTTCTGAAGACAATGTCTGACCTCCAGAGGTGGACAAATCAATGGGAGATTCATTGAGTGATGCTTAACCTTATAACAATGCAGTACAATCTGATGTGAATTTGCGGAACATTTGGCCAGTTCAGTTGAATGGCAATATATTAATCTATATTGACCTCCTAATTTTTAAGGGATACCAAAGTTTGTAGGTTAATATTATGATATTAATTTTATTACGAAATATCATCAACGCAATAATGCAATTAAATCATAGAAATAACGAAATGTTCGAAAATCACAAGATCACAACCACAATCATATTTACTGTGAAAAGTGCTACACAAACTTTTTAACTGAATTTATTACCAAGTTTAACATGAATAATAACAAGCAATAGCTTTCAACTAAATTTTACTTAATACAAATTAAATATTTTCCAGATTATATTTGTATAATTTAATTTAGTAAAATGACAACATAAAAGCCAATTATACAATTTACCAAAAAAAAAAAAGTCTTTAAAATAATATCACACACAAAAAACCTAATGTAGTATATTTCAGGTGGAGAATGACAATAAACAAAATATAAATAGATATTGCATAAAATAGTATTCCATTAGGGGAAAAAAATGTGTTGAATTGCCATATAATGGTAGCCCAAAACTACTTAGCAATCTCCACCTGTTACTGAAAGGTACTCAACTAGTCCAAAACTGGTTCAAAGAATGAGGAATAAGAACGTGTGCCTGAAAGCCAAGACATGAGCAGTCATGGTGGAAAGATGCATGACTTGCACTAATGAATCAATACAACTTTTCATAAGGCCCAGGTCATTATAATTCTCCGAGTGATTCAAATCACTATGAAGGGAACTACAGGCTTATTTGTATTCCGTTTTTGTGCTGGAGGGGGAAGGAAGGCCAGTCGGCAGTTTGCACAATCAGGTTCCCAGCAGAGTGAAGGCGGTCTGGTCAGGAGAACCTAATTCTCTCTCTCACAACGACTCAGGGGGATCAGGCATGAGAAGTGTCATTACAGTGACAGAATCCAATGGAAAGATTTGAAAAGAGTGCGATTGAGGTTGAGAAGGAAATCTGTGAAATAAATGAGAGTTATTATTTCTGCTATAGCTGTGTATGGAGAGAAAGACAGAAAGGGAAAAAAAGAGATGGAAGGAGGCAGGCTGGTTAGCAAAGGCAAGAGGCAACCGCTTTAGCCCCAGGGTGATTGGACCTCTCTTTTTAGACAACTGAAAGCTGTGTCTACGCTTTGGACAATCACAGCATGGGAGAGTTAGTGCACACACACACACGCACAGACAAGTCAGGTTGATGCCAACAGTACAAATAACGTTACTTCTCAAAATCACAAACTTTTACTTTATATTGATTTTCCCTCCTTTCTATCTCTTCTTCTGTGGAACACAAAAGAAGATATTTTGAAGAATGCCTTATATTTTGTTCACACAATGAAAGTCAATTACTGTCATTGTACAGACAAGAACAGTCAAAATATCTTCTTTTGTGGTCCACAGAAGAAAGTCATGCAGTTTTGGAACAACATGGGGGCAAGTAAATGATGACAGTTTTATGCAGCCCTGCTATACACATTCATTGCCTTGGTCTTGATTTTATAAGTGTAATTTCCTCAAATGTATTTCTGAAACCCCTCATTTTTTTCCCAATTAAATCTGAAAACCAATTAACTTGCATAACACTGGTGTTTGAGACCATCAAGTGCTTGACTCCTCTCACAATAATCTGCGCAATAATCATTTCCATCAGTCGAGCCAAATTCACACTCACAGCTCAGACGGTCTGCTCTCAGCAGGAGTAGGAAGCCGGCTACCCCTCCTGCGATGTCCAATAGACACGTTCCGCCAGCTGCTGTTTTCCCATCTTCCGAAAGCACAAAGAAATGTCCCTCCATCATTCATGGGAAACTTTGAAAGTGCCAGTTTCCCCATTGAAGAAGTGCCAAACTTCACATTTGGAAGGCCAAGTTCCTCTGAGATGCCACCAAAACACAGTGGCAGGGTTTTACCCAGCTGTCAGCTGTAGAATGCCATCATATCATCGCTTTATTACAAATGTCAGACTCGCTGCTGGAAACACCCCCCATTGATTAGAGACTGGATAATTGGATTGTGGCTCTACCTCAGAAACACTGGCTGGGGGCATTTAGAGGGTGAAGAACATGAAAGGCAATATCAGGATGTGCGTATAGAAGAACCGGATGAGAAGAACAACAATAAAAGGTGAGGGCATGTACTTGAAGAAAACTCTGGTTAAGAACATTGCATTCTACATTATGCCAAAAATTAAACTACAAAAAGTAATTCATTAACTTAAATGAATAAATTATTATCAAATCATACAGATTTTAATATATAACTATTTTATAAAAAAGAAAAAGAAAAAGTGGTAGGCTAAAAATATATTTACTGTATGAGTTCAATAATAATCTGGCATGTGTTTAAGTCACGCATTATTACTGTATTGTTTTAGGAGCTGACAGTAATTTCAGTTTGTGTTTAGCATGCAGTTATAACTTAAGATGCTTGAGGCTTTCTTTGAAAAACCTGCCAAAGCCAGAATCCCTCTCTTGTAGTTTGAGATATTAGTAGTCTTTCAAAACTAAAAGCTTTTTTTGTAAAAGTCATTTGAAATAGCCTAAAGCAGAGTTTAACAGCTGTAACTCCCAAAAGTGTTATCAACCTACTTGATTTATGGAATAAATGATTTTAAAAAATTAACTAAATAAATAAAAACAAGTTGCAGCAGTTCCCAACGGCAGAGGATGACCAGCCTGAAAGTAAGCTTACCTTGCTATCCTTCATCAATAATTAAAAGCTTCAATTCAACAGAGATTTAGTATCAAATCCTTGAAATTAATAATTGATAGGCTGCTTTTAAAACGTGACTCAGCTAAATTTAGATAGCCAATGCAAACAAAAACAGTGATGATGAGTTGTCTAGGACAACTTTACCTACCTCTGAAAAATTAATAACACCAGACATCACCTTTTTAGGTTGTTAAAATCCATTTGCAATTTGTATTTTTAAATGTAAAATGTCTGAAATGCATGTTCAGCTGCATTGAAATAGCTTTAGATCCTCACTCATCATTATAATCAGTCCCTTTATCTTTCTCTTGAGAGTATATTTCTATTTATAACCTGACCCTGCATTATAGATGTCATTGTCACCATTGTTCATAAAGAAAAGTAAAATCTCCCACAATGCACCACACTTCATCACAATGTCAAACCCATGACATACTGTAAAAAACTAGCAGAATATTGTAAAAACATCAGTTTTATCACAAAGGACCAGATTGCATTTTAACAGCAATGTCATGATGCCAGGCAGCTTCAGTACACAGTTTTATAAAAAATATTATATGGAGGTCTTCTGACTGACACACTGTAACGCTTTCAGGAAAGGTGTTTTCACAGCTCCATAGTGTCCATAGTGACAGGATTTTTTAAGCTCACGGTACATACATCAGTCTGTACAAGCCTGTTTCCACCACACAATAAAAAAAAAAAGGAAATTGTGCCTTTTTCTCTCAATTCAGAGTTTACATCTCACATTTTGGACTTTTTTTCAGAATTGTGATATATAAACTCAGGTTTGCATGACAAACTCAGAATTGTCAGATACAAACTCATAATTGCAATAAAAAAATCTCATGTGAGATAAAAACTTGTGTGAGATTAAAGAAAACGTCTCAGGTTACG